>JAKTUB010000439.1:0-20562 GCA_030556465.1 Metschnikowia picachoensis | reverse complement strand
ACTCGTACGTGGCGACCACCATGTCAAGCAACTTCTCCTTGTTTGCAATTATTTCCTCATAAGCGCGTTTGTCGTCGTCCAGCACAGAATCAGCGATTTTCTGTTTGATTTCGGCCGCGTCGCTGTCCAGAACCAGGACTGGCTGAAGCGGGTCGTGAAGCGCCTTGACTTTGGCGTGGTCGACTCCCGCAGCGACTGCGAATTTTTTACGAAGCGCCTGTTCTTCGGCCTGAAGCTGTTCTGCCTGAAAGTATAAAAGCAGCGCGGTATTGCATTGCGACAAAAGCAATTTATCGGGAGAAACACCGGCGACTAGCATTTTGCTGGTCATTGAAACACGGATGCTGCTGGCGGCCTTGATGTCCCCGACGGAAATGCATATGGCCGCCAAGATGTCCATGGCGCTGAAAAATTCCTCAGCGAAAGGCTCCCACGCTTCTGGATTGGTTTGCAAAACAATCACTTCTTCGGCATCATTGTTTTTGAGCGCATTCGCCAATTCCTGCTCTGCCCTAGGGTCGTTGAGTTGCTTTAGATTCTCTAAATTGTCTTTATTGGCCGTCTGGCTGAGCAAGTCACCCGGCGCAAGCAACGTCACGTCTTGAGTTCCCAACCCCATCTTGCGATTGGCCTCCTCCTGGGCTATGAGCAAATGTGTGATCAAAATTGCCTTTGAAAGCAGCGGATTGTCACTGTTGAGCTCTACCAACTTGAGCGCTATACGCAAATCCTTCTGGATAAGATGGCCGCGGTGGTCTATTCCGGTCACGCGGGCCCCCTGCGCTGAGTCGGGCGCCGCTTTCAACACAGAAAGGTATAACGTGGCGATTTCATTATATACAAACGCAGCGTCTTCCAACATGCCCAACCGTTCGTACATTTCACCAACTTTAAGTTGGATTCCTGTGTATTCATCCGAAAGACGGTCCATTTTCAACTCCCTGCACTCCTCAAGCGCTTCTAAGTAATGCTTCAACGCCAATTGATAGTCCTTTTCGCCCTTATCAGATTCCGCCCACAATCCTTTCCGCAAGATTTTGGCCACAGAGGAAGGGAAGGTGTGCTTGGGCCACCACATGTAGTATGCAAAAGCTGTCAAAGATGCAAGGTATAAGTTGAAATTAATAAACCTTTTGAATTTGGAGGGCGGCGCCTCGTAATTAGGAAAATGTGAGTAATTGTACGCCCTCGAGAATACTGGACGCCACGGTCTGGCTCTAGGTTTTAGACCAGGCCGCGTTGCTTTTAGAAATGCCCGAAACATCTTCAATTGAGAGTTGTGCAATCGATTGGGTGTTGATTGTGGGGTTGTAAAAGCCAACTAAGATCCATAAAATGAATCATGCAAATGGCTTGGTGCACGGGTGTTTGGCTCAGATTGGTTAATGTCTCACAATTCCTCTTCTCTTGCACAATGCCTAATTCTGCGAATCTTCCACCGCCACTCCACGTCCAATCACCAAATCGGGGTTGTGCCGCCAAGTTCGTTTAATGTTATAAATCCTCCGTTTTTTAGAACTCTACCGCCAAACTTTTTTCACTTGTTTTTGTGTCACTAAATTGCTTCTTGTGATTTGCAAATTTATTTAAAACTTGTGAAATATGGCTTCCATGTGAGAAATAGTCATAAACATTATTCTGAATTGGAGATCGGGGTGTTGCAGTAGCGGAAACGTCTCTTGGTTCTTTCTGAATGTACATCCTCTAGTATAGAAATTGTTGGAAAACTCCATGTTGGCGCCGGTCAACATATCATTGGAAAATTTAATATCAAAGTGGTTTGTAAAGACCATCAAAAAGTTGTTCTCTTCAGGACGGCGCGAATCACCGGATGGGCTCGCATTACTGACTCTTCTGTTGCAAGAGTTGGAGAAGAAGGGGGAAGTACAGCCTCTAGGGCGATAATAACCTAATAAAATCGCACACGCAGCTAAGCCAGGATATTAACGCAAGGCGTGGCAGCGAAGCTGGCTAGGGGTTTATATATATTCATCTATTGTTTTGTGGAGAGTAGATAGGCAATTCTGGCTCTCAGTTCTTAGTCAGATGTATCAAGCAAAAATCATTAACGTATTTCCGCACCTGGCCGGCCACTAAATTCAATATTAGACAATTTAAGTCAAAACGACACCAAAATCGGAAAAAAACCAAAAGAAAAAAATTATTCCACTTTTTTAGGACAAGTTTCTCTTCTATGTCCCGGAGTTCTACAAATTCCACAGGCCCTTTGGGCTTTCTTAGTCGACAGTGAAGTTCCCTCGATCTGATCGCGAGTCTTCTTGCTTCGGCGATAAGGAGCATTTTCTGCCACCTCAATGAGCTTGAGAGCCTCCTCAAATGAAAGATCACTTTCCTCTGTCTTTATTCTCTTTCGTGACTGTGCACGGTTCTTTTTTGCGATTCGTTGGCCTTTTTTAGGGCACTTATATCTTGCGCGAAAAGTGCCGCTGATTGCAACGCTCTTTTGGAGTAGTCAACTATCTGATCAACAGCTTCAAGCTTCCGATTTACGGGCACATCAGATTCTTCGGTGATCATTTTGCGTAAAGCTGCCGCGGCTATATCCAATCTTTCAAGATTAGATGGTGTTCTCGGCTCATTTTGATCTTCATGCTCCAGACGCGGGGAAGGCGTATGTAGCTCACTTGTGAGCTTTGACAAGACTCTTTCTGGACAATCTGGCCATATTCCAGCAGTTTCGAATGCAGATATCACGTTTTCTGATTTGAAAGCTTTGACTTGCGCATTTGGGTACGCAGCAAGGAAATCAAACTTTGTAATATGATTCACCTGAGCGCGCATCAACTTTTCTATCATTTTATAATACGAGCCCCTCAAAATCGAAAAGCAAACGAGATCAAGTGGTTGAAGAATGTGCGATGAATGTGCGGGCATGCAGATTGTGATGAATTTGTTTTCCTTGCAAATTTTCTCGAATTTGGGCGTCAAATGGCTTCCATGCCCGGCAAGGATCAAAAGTCGATAAACTCCTTTTGTCTTTCACTCGGTGAATGGAATGAAGATTTTTTGTAACCAGCGAACTGCGAGCTTATTGTTAGACCACCCGTTTGGATTTACACCCACTCTCCAGCCTGGCAAAGTCTTTCCTTTGTACCATGCGCGGAATAACCTTTTGCCCTTGAAAATCACGAATGAAGGCAAGACCCATCCAGATGCACATATGCACTCAATTGCGGTGACCCACTCACAATTTCCGGGCTGCAAGAGGGGGTTTCGCCCCCTGACATCAGAGCCCGTCACCACCTTAGTAGTCACGATCATACCCATGGCAAAACCCGTCTCGTCAAAGTTGGAAATGTCATCGCGCTGAATGCCATTGTCCGCGATTACCTTCTGCAAGCGCTCAAACCAATTTTTGATAATTTTTGGATTTTCACACTTTGCTCTTCTGTAATTACAAGCCCTAGACAATCTGCTTATAAACTCTGGACGCCTTTTGATGTACTTGTGGACCCAGTTCTACCTACTTTCGGGACGCGCTTCGACCCACGCGCCGCGAGTAGAATGTCCGCCATCGCTTGCACATCTGAAGGACGGGGCAGGAGCAACTGAGCTTTCCAACTGAGTATCCAATCACGAAGACTTTCCTCTTCCGGAATCGACAATTTATGGTTGCCCACGCGTCTGAGAGCAAATTCCGTGCGATCCTTGATTCTGTCTTGAAGAGTCAGACCGGAACATCAAAATTCTTCGCTGCTTGACGAATAGACTCGACTTGACTTTACTTTAGAGCCTGAATGACTAATACAAGCCTCCCCTATTGTGAGACCAATTTTTTTCTGAATTCTGGCTTTTTTCGCTTCATGGTGGACAAAAGAAAGTAGCAAATTAACTATCTAGACGCGTCGCGTTTTCGGTGGCCGGCCAGGTGCGGAAATACGTTATAAAAAAAAGATAAAAGATAATAAACGCATGTCGTGGCTACTTGTGCTTGAATGCATCAAATATGGTCTAAATTAATTCAAGCCTCATTTCGAAATATTTCCAAATACTTACCTATAACGGCCTACAATATGCACTAACTAAAGGCCACGACAAAATGAGGGCTTTGGTTTTCCATTCAATTGTAGATATGAATATCGATGTGTGTCGACCTATTTGTTTGAGCATTCCTCTTATGGAAGAATTAGAATAGGTGGGCTCATCAATTTCTCTTTAGGGCGGTCAAACATTTCTTGGTGCTTGAGTGTCCAGGACAGCTTGCCTGATTTAATCATGATTACACGCCGTATACTTTGAATAAATCTAGATTAACCGGCGGTAAAAGCCTGTGAGCCCAAAGAAGCTCTGCTCCTGTTTCACTGACTTGATGTCCTTCCAATCCCGGATCGTCTTACTCTTGTCCGGATCGGGATATCTATCATCTGGACGTAACACACGTCCAAGAAACCGTAACTCTATCTGGAAGAAGAAACACTTTCTGGCTTTAGCTATCGACTGATGGTCTCGTAAAAGGCTGAGCACAGTCTTCAAATGCTCAGCGTGTTCTTCCGGAGTTTTTGAATAAACGAGGATATCGTCAAGATAGACAACAACTCACTTCTGACGGATGGGATGACAGATCTTGTTCATGAGGTATTGAAACGTAGATGGTGCATTGGAAAGACCGAAGGGCATCACTCGCCAAGCGTGCTGTCCAAACGGTGTGACAAACGCTGTCTTGTACACATCCTGCACCAGAATCCGAACCTGGTGATAACCAGAGTGCAAATCCGAAGACGAGAACACCTTAGCGCCTGACAAGGCGGCGAAAATGTCGTCAATCAATGGAAGGGGGAACCTCTCTCGAACCGTCATATTATTCAACCCCCTATAATCCACACACAACCTCTTGGAACCATCCTTCTTTTTTCACAAATATCACAGGGGCACCGTATGGCGATGTACACGGTTCGATCTTGCCGTCCTGTAACAACTGATCAATCTGTTTCGTCAATTCTCTTTTGTCTTCTAGCGAAAGGCGATACGGCGACCTATGGGGAGGCGTTATTCCCGGAATGACTTCAATAGTGTGCCGAAGCGACCCCTCGGGAGGCAACCCGCGTGGAAGGTGATCCGTAACCACATCGGCGTATTCTCTTAGGTCGAACAACAGAGGGTCGACCAGATTAGCGTTCGCCTCCGACAGGTATTCAATGGTCCTCACAAGTACCGTGAACACATCATTCTCCTTAGACTTACACGACCGCGCGAGATGGGTAGTATCGATTTGTATACTTGGCTTAACCTTGGCGTGAGTGAGGTCCTGCGGAGCCCGATCATCCAACGGCAAGCCATTGAACTCACGAGTCGACAAGTCCAACAATCCCGCAAAGTCTTGCATGAAGGGAGTCCAAAGAACCATAGGCACCGACAACTCGGGATAGACGAAAACCCCTCGGCGCATCGTAATGCCATTACAGTGCATCTGCAACGTAACTTCTGATGTGATGGGCACTGTCATTGCTTTCGTGGCAGGTGCCGTGCGTCCCGCGGGTTTCAATGTATATTCCTCTAATTGTAACTCATTACCAGCCGAGCATCGATGAAATCGGCCGTTTCTCCACAATCAATAAGGGCCTGTATTTCTGTCACTTGATTTATGGTAATGCTCATGAGAATCAGTGAACTTACCTTTGTAGGCACCCGGGCGAGCTTCTGCCGTTTCATGGGGAGAGTAGACTTCTCGAGATGATTATTTTTGGGCCTCCTCATAGGAGGGTTTTTGCTCTGATCGGCCTCGACTTTGGAAGGCTTTTTGCTCTTAGGCTGCCTCGACTCTGATGGGCTTTTGGGGCTGGCAGGCCTTGGCTTGGAGGGCTTCGGACACGGGCCGGCCTCGACTTTGGATTCTAGTTGAGCCGTGGCAAATTCAAATTGTTACCGGCCATCTCGAGCCTATCAAAACGCATCTATGTCATATAGCCCGGGCATAAAAACCGTTTATTTTTTGCTTGGTACATCAAGTCCTATTCATAAGTAATCAGATGTATCAAGCAAAAAAAAGACATTGAATTTTCAAAGGATTATTGACAATGTTGCTTGTTATCTAGGCGAGAGATGTAATCAAGTAAAATTTTGCCCACTCTAGCGGAGAAACAGCTAAATACCCCAAATATGCGAATTTTTTAAAGCTATTCTGGGCAATATCCTCGCATCTCAAAAACCAGAAAGCCCCAAAATCACTAACTATCCATTTAAATCACTTTTTTCATGCATCACAAGTGCTCGTCCCCGGTTAGTAGCCAGGCTGGGTCCAGAACTAATCGCGCTCGGCCTATCCATCTCACCTAACTCATCAGTTGCGAACCCAGGCCTTTCTGCAAGCCTCACGTCGACTAAAATATTCACAACCGTGCAGCCAAAAAACAAATATAAAGCAACAGCCCATTTGTTAGCTGAGTGGGATATATGTATATTTTAGCACATCTCGACTTTCCGAAAAAAAAAACAAAAAAAAAAACTGGCAGTCCAAATTCAACACACATGTTTTTTTGCCCTAGATAAATCCATTTCACCTATTCTGAGCGCCACCCAAAGTTCCCAAACTGCGCCCACCCAAACTGCGACGACGACTCTAACCGTTGTGTGCATGTCATTCTCGACAGATGCCACGCAGGAAACCAGAACACCCAAATCTATTTTGCCTGTACCGATTCCAAAGACATGGCGAGCCTGAAGCTGACTAGGGTTTTATATATATTCAGGTATAGTTTTGTGGAGAGCTAGGTAAGTAAGTCTGGCTCCCAGTCCTTAATCAGATGTATCAAGCAAAAAAAAAAAATCACGAGCCTATCAATACCCCATCTCATGGCAGAATTAACCTGACGTCTTTTTTCCTTTCCAAAAATCGAAAAATGTTTCTACTTTTTTGCCCACTTCATCAGAACGCGACGACGAATGGCGATAGAAACCCGAGGCGCAGATGGTCTCGCGGCAACCGCAACTCCACTCCACCGGATCTCAATCCCGACACGGTGTCAAGGAATATGTATCACTACAAAGTCAATTATGATGACCATTTCTGAGCCATAAATTTCCGACCAAACTTACCAACCACATCCTCACAGTAGCCAAAAAAAACCGCCAGTATCGAATAATAGGTCTCTCCTGCCGCATGTAGTTCGACCTACACCTTAGCCCTCACCGATGCCAGGGGTTGGGGAGCCACGCTCCTTTCAGGCACATGTCTCGCGACTGTGTCCCTTAACCTGTACATGACTCAGGCGAAAAAAGAGAAGAAAAGAGAAGAAAAGAGAAAAAACAGAGAAAAAAAAAAGCCGGCGCGGGTAAGTGGCTCCACTCCACTCGTACATGTAAACAACACCATGTGCTAAAAGGCCCAATCGTTCATCTCTTTTCGTTCCAAATGTCCAATATATTGAACGTTTTCAACCCTCCTTCGGGCAGAGACTTATCCGAAGAAGAATGTGTTGGCTGCACGGCGGTACAACTGGCTGTTTGTTTTGCTGGAGGCGCATACTTTCTCTCGTCGGTGCCTTTCAAAGGCAAAAACGGATTAGTTGATTTGAAGACACACCCCGTGTGGTTTCAACGCGGTGTGCGTGGAACTGGAGTAGTGCTTGTTGCATTGGCCTTTTACAGACTTGGCGAAGTTGGCAGGATTTACTTCCAGCGTAAAACTTAGGCAGTTTTGCCATTTTTTCGATAGCTCCAGCATCTACGCGTGAAGATTTTGGGCACGATTTCCACACTGACAACGGATCTATATACAGTCATGTGGATTTTTTTATAACGGCGGGGTCAGCTCTTTTGCGAGAATTTCCCCCACACGAACTTCTACATAGGGCCTTTACATTCCGAAGGCCAAATATGGCGTAAGGAGAATTTTGATCACGAAAGCCGTGCGGCTACATAGAAGCCAATGTACTACACACATGTATCTCTTGGGCCAACATCAGGTATTCATGAATTGCGCATGATCCAATATATTACCCAAATCTGACTATTAAATTGCTCCCGAACTTCTTCACATAATGCATGATCTCTATGTTATGCTTCGCCACGATATCCTGACCATCTCCAAAAACGCCCAAAAAATTTTCGCGTTGCTTGCGATTTGTGGTCCCGCGGCATCGGGGATAATATCCGCTATATGCGCACTCTCGGCGCCCACATCAGCATTAACCTCATGGCTAGCAATATTCTTGAAATAAACCCCTCACAAGTACCCAACGTGCATAAGGCAGCACAAAAAACATTTCCAGACAAAAAGTTCTATAATTGTGTGGACCGAAACAATAGATTGACGACTAAGGAAACACCAATAATTGGCCCTTAACGACATGACCGAATGGTGTGTGCAGGTCTGAGGCTTCCCTGTGCACTATTTTCGCGCCTTGAACGCTCCCCTCAAACGGAGCCACTCGTCTCAGTACAGGAGTCTTTTGCATGCCCCCGACTCTACGCACAATCAAATGTCGCGAAGTTATTTTAAGCTCACATTCTTTTCGTGAAAAATTATGCACTTCGTAGTCGCGTTACCGTCAACACTCGTTGGGATTTTTCTTGGGTGCCTGTAGAGACTTCTGACAGGGCTTCCAACACAAACATACCAGAAGGCGGTGGAAAGCAGCTATTTCGCATTTTTCCGGCGTTAAGAGTCTAATTTCGTAATGCTTCGTCTGGGGTTGGATGCGGCACTGCCGCCAATTCAGCGAGCTGGCATGATACTATCCATGTAACCTGGTACACGGGCTCACAGCACATGTGAGGACGTCCCAAGTTGCGCTTCATGAGACACGCACGGCACTATACTGCACACACCTGACCTTACAGCACTGCCTCAAATTGTTCGAAAGACGACATCACACGGATGTAATACAATGCGTTTTCATGCACCTTTTGTGTGCTCAAACAAGAACAGAATGGATGTATATGTGAGCTCTGACGGAAGAGAGTCCAGACTGCCGTACCGCCGAGACACATTTTTGCTTAGCTCGGAGGCCTCGCGTAGCTTGCGTCATTGTGTTGTCCATAGTGTTTAGAAAGACGGCGCGCGCAGCATTACTGTCGCGGACGTGCATTTTCTCAGACCAATCAATGTGCGACATGTCTCTATCCTGCATGTTCTCAGCACACTGCTTTAATAGCGCAATCTTCTAAGATCATTTTAACAATGCCTGTCCTGCGCAAAATCTCACATATTCGCATGTCAGGTACCGTTGACCTTCACGTCTATAGGCTGATGTATATAGGAACTTCGTTTGCTGCTTGCCGGGGTATATGCGAATTTTTCTGTCAGCTCCAAATTGAAAGCCACGCACACGAATTCATAGAAAAGAGCCCAAGGCGGACCAGAGAGTTCCTTACAATCCACTCGTTAACTTGTTTTAAGCTTGCCCATGCATTTGCAGATCCCGCCCTCTTTTTTTTGATCCCGTCTATATTGCCCACTGGTTTGTAGCGTGCACATTTTTCCCAACGTTACTAGTACCGCACTGCTATTCCCCTTCTTTTGCACTTGACGCTCGCTTAAATTTTATAGAGCTCGGCCAAACAAGAATCGTTTTTCAATTATGGACCAGCCGCAATCGATGGAGGTTCCCGAGCCAAAAAGCAATACTGGCCCGCCACTGCGCAGAGGCCCCTACGACGAGCATGACCCGTTCCGCCAAAACACATTGGACTTGAAATATCCGTTTCCACAATCACACCTTTTATCAACAAGCCTGTCGATCCGCAGCGAGCCATCGAGAAGCACAGGCCCGTTTCTGGAGGCGCTGTTAGCCCACGATCACAGTCAGCGCTACACGCCGCAAGAGTACGTGACGCTGGCGCGAGAAATTGACGATACAAGGTATAAGGGTCAATTCAATTATCCCTCAGGAGCCGGCCAGACAAGCATGAACCACCTTAGCAACGCCTTACACCCCCTGGGGATGAATTTATATAACGGGAGCGGCGCGGGCGCCGGCTCGTACCGCGGGCTCATTATTCCGCCGTCAGCGAACCAAAACATGGCAAAACCAGCCGAAGAAAAGCTAGTCACGCCGATTCCGCCGTTGCACGTGCAGCAAGAAAACTCCAGAAAGGAGGAGCTCGAGCTAAGCACCGACAGTGAGAACGTGATCCAAAGCAAATGTTCGCGCTGCAAAAAAGACTTTGTACAGCGGTTGGTAAAGCCAGCGGAAACGGGCAAGACAAAGACCAACGAGCCCAAAGTATTCAAATTGTGTCTCCACTGCCGCGATTTACAGCGCCAGCGATCGCGCAGGTGGCAGAAAAAAACCAAGGAAAAGGAGGGTGCATGTCGCCGTTGTGGCTGCGAAATTCCATTAGACCAGCAGAAGTTTGTATTGTGCCCGCAATGCAGGCAGTCACTACGCCTAAGAAAGGCCAACCGCGTCGCGCAAGGCCAATGCGTGCATTGCTCGGGCCCGATTGAGGCGCTGATTGTGAAGGACATCTCGCCCGATGGTGATTCTTCGGAAGAACCCGATGGCCGGCGATCGCTGGAGGCTGGTACTTTCAAAGTATGCCAACGTTGTCGTGAAAATGATAAAATCAGGCGCATAAATTTGGAGCGCATGGGCAATTGTAATCGGTGCGCAAAAGCGTTAACGCCCGATGAGCAGGGCAGGCATAAAGTGTGTTTCACATGCCGCCAGAAGAAGAAAAAGCTGAGCCGTATTAGTGCGTTTAACCCTGACAGCGTCAACGATGGCCAGTCTGCCCCAGCGCCACCGCTACAATCCTCGCTGCTCCTTCACGGGCCCCAGAATTTGCAGCCTCGTCACCACCAACAGAACGCAATGCATGGTTCTCAGCCAGGGCAGCAGATGCCCGAATTGGCGCCGAGTTTGATGATGCCACTGATGTCGTTCATGCCCATGGAGCAGGGCGGCATGCTCATGCACCCAGGCATGGGCGGATACGCGCCGCAACATGATCATATGGCATACGGGCAAATGCAGCCCATGTCCCAAGGTTCAAACGAGATGTATAAACCCCCGCAACTCCCGCTTTTGCAGCCACACGTAGATCAGGGTTACCAGCAGTATATTGGCTACCCGCACGCAGGGCGTAACGGGCTTCACTACTCCAACAACCGCATGTAAAGACTCAGTCGACTATACTCAATCAATGAACACTACCACTTTGGCCCCATGTGTAAGGCATAAGCGCGCACCCTTACAACGCAAGTGTCATGCGGCTGGCCCATGCGTACATTACACTAAGCTCGCTGTGAATCTGAACTTAAAAACACTTTTTTGTTCTACACCCATTTATATAGAGCAGTGGCTTCAAAGAACTTACGCTATATTCACAGTCGTCAGAGCCTCAAACAGGCAGTCTCGAAAGGCCTGGAATATGGTAAACGCTCAACCTATGTTATCTTAGTCTACAATTTTGATAGAACGAACCCAACAATCTGTTCAGTTAGATAGCTTATAAATAATGTAGTCCTAAGAAATCCCATATGACATCTCGAAACGACTCTGTGTGGGAAAACTCTACCTTCAATGTGCGTTGCGCTGGTGTACATCAGAAGCTGCACAGCCTTAAGCAGCGGGATCTGCACGCTTACTCCGCCATGATTTCCTATTTTAAACATACTCGCGGGCTTCACGCAAGAGTCAATTGTCCGTGTACTGAAAAGTGTGCTCTTTTTTTTGATACAAACCAGGCAAGAATGCCACCCGATGAGAGAATTCTTTGATGTTTTTTTGAGGTGCGACATTTTCATGCACGCACGCTCAGCGTGAAGCCACATGCTACTTGAACCGTATAAGCGACACAAAATAAATCGTCATTCAAGGGTCATACGATACCCAATGAAATGGATTGGTATGGTGACCGAAGATGTACTATTTTTCAAAACTACTGGGCTCATCAAAAAAAGACAGGTAAGAATTCGTTGCCCATCCCAGCTGCGCCCCGTAGTGTATCGGCTAGCTGTTCCATCTGCACGACCGTACACTCTGCAGCTACCCAGACGAGCACCATCAAACAATTAAACCACAACAATGGAAATTTGATCTTGGCGCTTTATTATAAAATTTAGCATGCAAAGCAGCGATTTTAACCGAAAAGCCCTTTGGTAAACATTAGACACCGAAACTCTGACGATAATGCGTCAATATTGCATCAATCGCATGCTCTGAGAGACTCAAGAGACTTTACAGACCACGAATAGAGTTTCGGTTTAGCCCATGTGTAATCAACAAAGGTATTTCTATTGAACATTTCCTTCAGAGCGGCCGAAAAAGCCCGCTAGCATAAATCAAATCGAATTTTTTCAAAGCCAAAAAAAAAAAAATCTGACGAGTAAATACCGTCACATCTCTCATCCAGGATGGCATCATGCGCCACGAGTGTGAAGGGCCAAACACACGTAGCATAGGGCCAAGCTGCACTAAAAGGTCTGAAACCGGCCTGAGAAACCCGTTGCCAGCAACTCTCAACACACCGCAAAAGACGCTTTCACGCCTACATTTTATAGCCATAGAAAGACTCTACAAATGGATAATTTGCCTCATTTTTTTGGCTGCTGAATTCCATACGACCCCGCCGATTCATTCATTATACAGGCCTGTATTCTATATATAGCATCCTAAAGCCCCATCCACCTTAATACCCCATTTTGCCACACATATTTATACATCAATAGCACATTCCACGGCGCTTAATGTCTTTTCAAAAACATGACCAGCCGCTGGCTTCGCTACGCCTGGGCAAGGAGAAGGAACTCCCGCCGATCCCGCCCTTCAGCGAGCCGCTAATGGCGCCGAAATCACTCAAGCGCAAAAACGTAAAACAACTCTCATTCAGCCCGGCGGGTAGCGTGCCCCTGCCCGCAGACTACTCACACGAGGCATCCCGGTTGATAGCGCTCAAAAACCAACCCGCAAAGAAACACCCGCGCCCGGAGCCCTTACTCAATAGCGATCATTTGCCGGCGCCCACTGCATCGCCTCAAGATTTGCTCGATTCGTTTCACAACTTGGACCTCCATGCGGCCCAGGGGTCGCCACAACTCGCACACGTGCAACGCAAACGGCAGACCGTGATCAGCTCGCTTTCCCCCACGAAACTGCCGCTCGGAGGGCCTTCACTGCCGAATCCTGCAGCGCACATGTTAATGCCGACTTCTCTGGCGCAAAAGTCGTCGCTCTCTCTGACCCCCTTGGCAGCTACACTGGCGACGATGAACCTAAGTGACGCAGACCTTGTGCACTTGAAAGACTTGGGCCTGGGCAACTCGGGTGTGGTGCTGAAGGTGTTGCATGTGCCTTCGCAAAAGACCATGGCACGGAAAGTCGTACTCGTGGACTCGAAGCTGGAGGTACAAACCCAGATCATCCGCGAGTTGCGTATCATGCACGAGTGTCGCCTGCCATACATCATTGAGTTCTACGGCGCGTTTCTACGAGCAAACAACTCCATTGTGTTGTGCATGGAATATTGCAACTGCGGATCGCTCGATCGAATCATACAGTTGTGCAACCCGCGCCAATTCCCGCTCTTCGTGCTCAAAAGGCTCCTGTTTCTGATATTGAGCGGCCTCACGTACCTCTACGAGACGCACAAGATCATACACCGTGATATCAAGCCTTCAAATGTGTTGATGTCACACCGCGGTGAATTCAAGCTCTGTGATTTCGGGGTATCACGTGAACTCACCAACTCCGTCGCCATGGCCGATACGTTCGTCGGCACCTCGACCTACATGTCGCCCGAGAGGATTCAGGGCTTGACCTATGGCGTGAAATCCGATGTCTGGTCCATGGGGCTTATGCTTGTTGAGTTGGCGTCAGGAAGAAGCGCTTGGAGCGAGGATGACGATGAGGATTGCGAGACAGGCTCGAAAGCAGGGCCCGAGGGCATTCTCGACTTGCTCCAGCGAATTGTCAATGAAGCATCGCCGACATTGACTGGAAAATTGGACCCGCTCCAGAACCTGAAATACGACCCTGACTTATGCGCTTTCATTGACTTGTGCCTCATCAAGAATGATTCTCGCAGAAAATCTCCAGACGAGTTGTTGCGGGAGAGGTTTCTTGCAGATGTACCTTCTGGAGTTTACGACAAAGATGTCAAGGCGTGGGCAAAGCATGTTCGGAAACTTCACAAAGAAACGTACGAGAGAGAGGGGTGAAAATGGCACCATGTTATGTTTGAACAGTGCTGGGCTAATTTTCTGGCAATGGGGCTCAAACATGATGCATCTTTGTGGAGAATTCTTGTATTTCACCGAATATAAGTCGCGAGCTTCATTTTTCATTCGGGGAATAGCGAGATTTCTCCTTATTAAGTTTTAAACGTAAAGTTTCAATCTCAGAGTGATTTACCCACATACCAAGACCCGAGAGCGTGTGTTTTTATGTTCATTATTTTTTCTCTATCTTCGCCAACCCGCAAGATCTTGGATTGCTCTGGCTTACAAAAGATTGTACTTGTGTGTGTTCCATGCTTCATGAATCAAACTTTGAAGGCTAACATCTTGGTGTCCAGTCATGAACACCTGAATGGTTATATCCGATCACTCTTCTTTCTATTCTAAAATATAAATGCATTTAACTTGGCATGACACGCCAGCTGGTGTGTGTAAAAGACGCGTTTCCAGCTGCAGCCGCTCCTGATCATCTCATTCATGGTAGCCGTTTGATGGCAATGGCTCGTCACATCATGCACGCAATTGTCATCCAGACATAAACGGAAATCCTTATCACAGTGAAGCCACGAGGTGTGCTTGGGTGCAGGTGTTGATGAATCACTCAGAGTTTCATCTGAATAGTAATCCTCATTATTCTTGACTTCAGTACACTGAGACGGCGATCTGGCCGTGCTTGAGTTCGATGACCGGATTTCCGTGATGCTCAGTTTGCTCATATCGCTAATCGGCAGTTCGCTTATTGGAATGCCATCCTTTTTCTTCAGAGCGCTTTCTCCATATTGAATTGTGAGCTCCTGCTGGGTAGGTGATACGGGCGCTCGTGTCCCGCCATTAAGCGCCACTAAAGTCATGAGTAAATCTTCCATCAAGAATTTATCTTTATATGATAAGTTGATCTTGTAAAACATGCAATGATCCGGGCATGTGATTTTAGGGCTGATATTACGAAAGATGCCAATTTTCAGTTTTTTCGCACCATCTTTTGAGACATTGCGGGCTGCAAACTGAACAGCTGATTCTAGATTTTCCTCATCGGATGTGAACACGAGCACGTGCAGAAATTTGCCCCTAAAACGTTGTTTTCTCTGCGGTTTCGCTAGCAATTTCGGGTCTGTCAAGGTGAATATGGAGTGGTCGAGCTGAAGATGACGAATCACCAAAAGACAATCGTTGGCTTCATTTTTCACGTCATTTAGTATGATCAATATGCGCTTCGGCAGATCAGACAAACTTTGCAGATTGACTTCCACACCTGCAAACATGACGTCTACGCAATATGACAAAAACGGGAGCGCCGTGTCAAAGAGAAAGCAGCAGTCTTGCACAGAGACTAGCTCAGACACCTTGACGAGCGAGTGGGCCGGCAGTGGAACCCTGATATAGTCCTGGAGCCCGCCATTTAGTTGCCTTCCGTACACAAATTGACGTAAGCAGGGTGTGCGCTGGTGCGTCATGTATTTCTCAACATCACACGCCAGCGTGGAAATGCAATTGCTGCACATGTCTTTGCAATTTTGAAGCCAACATGCACTATACGGAAACGCCAAGAGCTTATCTGCGGGCAGAAACATATGCCCGCCGTCGCGAATCGGGTGCATGAGCGGAATTTTACCGACAAATCTTGCGCCCGGCACAACCCCGGGATTCCCCGCGAAATCCGTAGTAAAGTCAATTGCAACATGTTTTACGCGTAATAATAAGCTTGACTCTTCTGGCTGGAGGTCAGGAAGCAAGATGACAGCGTCACGTAACTTTCCTGTTTTGGTGATTGTTCGGCGGAGCGGAAGTAAATTCACCTCTTGTTTGGCATTTTGCAGTGTGTGCGTCTCAAAATCGTTCATGACGTGGTATGTGGGAGGGAAAGATGTCGTTATCGAGTTGAGCGAAATTTTTCCCATTTTGGAAGCTTGGGCCTTTTTAAAGATGACACTTTTCTTTGGAAATTTGGCTAGGTCTTCGTGGCTGGTGAAAGAGATGCGTGTCTCAGACCAGTTTCAGACAACGGGCCTGGAAGCTTGTTAGTAATGAGGTTGTTTCGGTATAAATCGGGCAACAATCGACATTTGTGGGCTATTGGGTGTAAATTAGTAACAGTGTGTGTTTCAGGTATATGTGAAAGGCTCAACCAGTCTTCTGAAGCGTATTCAGATCGAGAAAAGGCTTAAATTGTAAATATTGAGCTTCATGCACTGCGCCATGAAATTCTCGCTTAACTTCGAAAATATCTATGTGCAGGATACCATAACATCGTAACTGCAACTGTTGGGGGGCACGGGCGCGAGAGTAATCGGACCACTTTTTAGACAAGCCCCGCAATGTCAAGTCACATTTTTGATATGAAAGCAAGTTATCCTTTCGAGCAGTAAAAAACAATTAAGCCAGCCAGAAATTCAAACTCCCAACATTCCACTGAGTCCGGTTGCACAAACGCACATTCTCAACCGCGTCAAAAGAGCGTATCTGCTTGGTTTCATGCGCGCCATTAGGCTGAGACTGGAACATGCCCTTCCTTATCGAAACAATAGACACCGCTAAACTTTCAACTTTTCCGGGATCTCGCTTTCGAGTCAGATTACTCCGAAACCTCAGATCAGAAGTTCCAGAGTTATTTTTTTCTTTTTGGCGTCTGGGTGACGTATTCACTACCCGCTTTTTCGACTTTCACGTTCCGCAAATCACGTGCTTAAGGCGTCGTGCAATCATCTAATTCATGTATAAGTATTTCTAACAAGCAACCATTCACCATTTTTCTCGACTTTGCTGACTATGGAAAATTTTTTGCTTACCACATTGTCTCGTGGGACGACCCTGTGCGGGCTAAACTTGCTCACATTCGGAGTTCATACTCGCGTGCGCGCGCTCAGTCACTTACGTCATTTGCACCAATATAACCGCCAAGCCCACACTGGTTGGCTGCTTTCCGAATTAAACAAGTGTTCGAAGAGAAAGTACTATGGGGTGATAGACCTGATTGGCTAGTAGTGATTTCGAAACAATGACTAGCCACCACCCCAAATCTAAGGTTTCAGGATGTCTACCCATGAACCCTACGGAGAACAATAGGTCTTGCACGTAGCATATCAGCCCCTGAGGCCTCATCTCAATACGATTTTGCAGTTCGCGCATTTCTTCCTTTTAATGGTTGCTCCTCGCCTCACGATCACGCTTCGCCAACCGTTCTTCCTCTTCTAAAAGCAGTAGCTTCATTGCCTCCTCAATCATTCTGTCCTCGAGCAGCATGAGGTACGCCGGAGTCTGGCTCTGCCCCGGACGTGCGGATGTTCCCTCGGTATTAATGATGAGACTGGAGGCATGAATGGCACTGGCAGCCGCGGCTTTGCGTGCGAGGCGGCTTTTGGCGGAAGAAAGCTGCTGCTCCCATCCCGGACGGATCACATCGGTCGTGATCACAAGGTCGGACTCCGCCGCCACAGACAGCCTTCGACGGGGCTTGCGCGGACTAGCCGCAGAAGAGGCGTTTAAATTAGGCAGCTGATTCTCGCAAAACTCAACCGCATCACCGTCCTCAGGAATAACCTCAATTGAAGACTTTTCTGCATAGGCGGATGGCTGCAAATCCGCGCCCCGACCTACGTGCACGTCACGTGGCGGGTCGTAGGTCACGCCGAAATCTGCCATAGCACAGTATGGGCAACTCAGAGGTTCCAGGATAAGTGTATGAGGAAGTTCATCACCCTTACGCTGCAGCTCAGGCTCGTCGTGTGGCGGATGCGGATCGAGTCGTTTGATTTGCACAAAGCACTCACTACATATTGGCTGCCCGCAGCAGCGGCTATAGTTGAGTGGAGTAGGAAAATAGAGGAAGCAAATCGGGCATTCTGTCGCATTTCGATAAAGCTTGAGCACCAAGTCGCGCAGGGCAAGGTTCGGGTCGGCCCCCATTACGAGCGCATCAAAATACTCATTTTCGCACTTTGCCTGCTCGCCTTTAACGCGCAAAAGCATCTCCCGAAGTCGCTTTTTCTGTTCCTGCCTCTTGCAGTAGTTTTGCAGCCGGTGAATCTTGTGGTCGTCCGCGTCGTCCGCGTCTTCTTCGGCATACGCTGAATCCACCGCATGGAGCGGGTTCTGTCGCACCAACTTGACGATTTCGTCATCGCTCCAGCCTGGGTCGAAGTCCTGTAGCGGTGTGTAAAAAGGAGCAAGCCGCCGCTGCTCAATGAGGCCGCGGACGATTTGTGTGTCAAAATCAACATTCAGCTTATATGTACCGAAAGGGGCTAAATAGCCGCCGTCGACGTTCTCCTGATATCGCACCACAAGGTCCCTGGCATGTTTTTCCTTCGCCTTGAGCTTTTCCTCGGACTTGCTTGACGATTTAGTGGAAACTGCCAGCGACAGCAGCATCGTGTGCCTTCGGAAGGTTCTAGATCCGGCCGGGCCGGCACCAGAGCCGCCGAAACTATGGAGCGAAGACAGCCGCGGGCGTGCTTCTTTTGTGGGTGTGTTCCCCATTCCTTAAGGGTTTTTTTGTCTGTTTGTAGAATTTGAATCGTGTACTGGCAGATCCTGGCACCAGCAGTTGTATGGCTATGTCGTTTGTGGATGTCGTAAAAACTGGGGTCACCTAGTGGGGTACGAGCCGGGCGTTCCGTGTAAGTATCTGTAGATATTGAATAAGTTGGATGAGAAGGGGAACAGTCTATAATCCTTAATTGCTTTTCTGAAAGAAACCAAAACTCGAAAAAGTCTGATTCTGGTTAAGTTTCAGCAACAATACCGGGTTCGGGATGGAGATTTCACGCTTAAGTGACATTTCCCCAGCCGGCCCTGCTTCCGGCACGGGCCGCAGCTCGCGCACTTGTCACTTGTCACGTGCACTTGCACTTTTCATACACATTCTTGATGCATTCTTTCGGTTTCGAGTTTCGGATACGGACTATAAAAGAGATTTTGCCAGGTTTGAATAGATTTTGTGTTCATCAAAGTTCTATGCTGACAGTCTGCTCGCCTTCATGGAATCTGAACTGCCTATTCTGGCTCGGAATGCGAGTGGCAAGGAGTGCGTGTGGTTGCCCCACCCGCAGTGTTGATGTTACAAGACTCCAAGATGTACGGGTGTTCCAAATTGGGACTAACCGCTTATCCTATCAACTATTGGAGGCCGCGGTAGTCAGTCAAGGTGATTGTTTGTATGCATGGATCTGGGATAAGGTCGTAGATTAACTCCTAACGCGGATCCGGCATAATTTTATCATCGTCATCAGATCCAGGGGCACACCCCTTCATTTATACTTGACTCCTATTTGTGTGAGACTACAGAAGTGTCAGACGCATGCCTGCATATGTGGGTACATCCGGATCCTACCCCTATCAGTTGAGCAAAACGGCGTACCCGGTGTACCCGGCGTACCCGGCGTACCCGTACGGAGGATATATGTGCAGGAAACATGTAGATCCATTCATCGTGTGAAAATAGCATGTTTTCAGTTCTCAGAGATCTCCAAAAAGCCGTTCACTTGCCTGAAATTCGCGATCTGCGCTGCATTAATGTATGTCTGCCCAGACTGAAGCCCTAATTGTTAGTTGTTGGATATCTGAGATGATCACGTGACATATGTTAGCGCGGGGTGAAGTTACTTCAAGCTGTATACTGAAGTGAATTCTTTAACCTCAAGCCTTAGAAGAGAGCGAATCTTACAGAATCGAGTCGTGAATTAAGCTTTCGGTAGTATTGGCTCAATCACTTCGAAAGCCGATATCTTTTGTGAAAAATATTTGTGTGCCGAACGCATCTAACATTCCGGCTCTAGGTTTGTGAAAGGAGTCAAATCCATCCAAGGGACACGCTGGACAAGGATGTACCTTACTCACCTTTATAAGATGTATGGACTGCTCTAGGCGTATCCTCTGAATGAGTTGGTGTGTCCAATCTCCCTCGTCGGACAAGTCCAGTTATTAGCGCTCTCGAGCATCACGTGACTACAGTAGTATCACGTGAGCGGATGCCGGGCTATGACCCCTTACAGTTTGCCGATCTCGAATGACGGCTATTTTGACTATTGTGCTCGAAAGACCGATCCTCAACCTATTCCTATGGTATTTATGGGATATAATGAGTCCAAATATTCCCAGACGTTCTGGTATCCAAGCTTGACATAAACCTGACATCTGATAATGATGTTACAACTCTAAAATTTCAAATTGCAGCCGCGTTTTGAATCAGGTTTCTTCCGCATTCATTTAGTTTTATTTGGGCCATTCCAGTTTCCTTTGCTTCGCTCTTAGACTTATAGACCAGTCACGTTTCTTTTCGAATGCCCAATGGAAATGTCTTGCTGAGGTAACAGTCAATTGAAGACGATCCCACACCACATAAACGGAATGACTAAATTATACCATCTTTTGTACCTTGACTACTCTACCCTCATATTAGTAACGAATCGGAAATATCAATCCTG
>JAKTUB010000438.1:0-20636 GCA_030556465.1 Metschnikowia picachoensis | reverse complement strand
ATTTCTCCCTGAGGTGGTCAGTAAGCTTAAACAAATTACCGCTTTCCAAGGTGTTGAATATACAGCTCTTGCTTAGACAGAGCCATACCTGGACGAACCCACGGATATCGTGACATGCTCTCGTAATAGCTCAAGTACCGCAGGGGATAATCTTGCAGCACTGTAAATCTTCCTAAAAGAATTGATGAACTGAGCAACTATGGGCGCGAGAACTTGCGTGTTTCGTGGATGCTGAAGATTGTAACGCATCACACCATAGACCTCAAGCACGTCGATTTCGATGAGGTCCAACCTGTCGGAGCACACGAGTGCATCCAAAAATACCGCCTCGTAAGTTCTCGTGTCATCAAAATCCGCAGACTTCACCTTCAAGGGCAGAACCAGATGTTGCAACTATCCTTTGCGATGAAATACCCAGAATATGCTGTGACTAGGGTATCGTGGTCTTTCTGCCACGGTGAGTTACTCTACCTCCTCTTAATCCGGGTCAAAATGCAGAAAAAGCCAACAGTCCCCGAACAAGATTCGCAGACGTTTTGCTGCTCGGACAACCAATTACAGGAGAAAAAATCTGCAAAATTCATTTTCTTTCTTTACACTATTTGTAAATACGACCTGGGCAGCCTTGGCACTGTGCCGCGTGCACTATATGGACCTTGGTCCTAGTAATATACAAAAACTGCGCATCACGTCAAGGTTTATAAATAGCACACTATAGATCCCTGTGAACTTTATAACTTCATGACTTTGGAATCAAGATGCGTGCATGATGAGTTATATATCTAAAAGGAAATTTTATAACTTTCACAAACCAGATCCTTTATTTTTTGAGTGTATGATTTCCCGTTCTGACTACGGGGCCCACATGTGAGACAACAGCCAGTATCCCATCCTGCATCAGGGCCACTCTTGAGGTTGGCCCAAACTGTTTGAGGTGAGGTTGGGCAACGGACAAAATTATAAAACAGCAATATGAGCGAAATCCCTCGAATTTCCAAAATTCTGGTGTGTGTATATAGAAAAGTATCGACATAAACAGGGTGTCACGTGATAGCCCAGAGTCTCATCTACCATGTTTCAGCGAGCTTAATCGAGAGCGAGCATTTCCCAATACAGGCTCTGATAACAAGAAGAAAAGAAACAGGTCACAGTGCAAAAGACATCTTCGAAAGCACTCTGAAATCGCATAAAAACCGATATCGTCACTCGCTTATCATTCGAAGATTAATGATTTTTGTCACGTGGCGCATCTCGTCTTGTCTTGTCTCTGTCGGGCCGGCCGCAACTCATGGCGCGCGCGAGATACAAGGTAGCCGATGCTCATTATGCAGATCTTAAAAAAATATAAAACCAACACGTGAAAGCCATATGCCGTTTTTCATCAGTGACTTCTACCTGCTGCCGCAATCACGGTATGCAGTCAAGGCAACTCTAGACTCTGGGGAAACGTTTATGGTGGATGCTAACGGATCGTCTCTTTCGGCATGGCAGACGTCTCTAAAATCACTGGGTGGTGGCCTAGAACTCGTCGTGAGACACACTCATGACTCTTTGTCAGCGGTTAAGGCGTTAGCTTGCATCAAGAGTAAACACGGGACAAAAATCGCTGCACTTTTCGATGAGAAAATCGAGATTTTGGACATTCTGCCGACTGAATTCACCCCTAAATGTGTGATTCCGATTAGAGTGGAGCAGGGCCACCTCAAGGCCCTCGAAGTTGATCCGATGCTCCTCCTGTGTTCGAAGGATGGTCAGGACTTCTTGATTCTTTATAAATATACAGGACTCATCACGATTATCAAGCTGGATACACAAAGACCAGATGAAAACCCGTCGCGCAAACGGGCCCGCGAAGAAAACCTACGGTCACGCACTTTTTGCGTAGGTAACGTTGTCATAACGCTGATGGCTGTAAGCGAAAACGGTACTATTGCCGTTTTGCGCCGGGACATCGATTTTAATTACACGTTCCGTTGCTACGAGTTTCTGGCTACTCTCAAGAATTTCAAGCCGAAGCTGAAACCAACACATTTGGCGGGTGCGCCGTCGCATGTGACGGCTGTAAAAGGCGGCTTCTTGGTGGCGAGCGAATCATATCTTTGGTTTTTCTCCTCTTCTCACGAGAAGCTGACCTTATCTCATATGGCTGAAAACCCTACTTACCCGCTTTCATGCAACCCTAGCCTGGGCGAGGTGACACTCCAATTGTTCCCCAACACAGGAAATCTCGGCACGCGATTCGAGGCCTCTACATGCATCGATGCCGCCCGGTCTCTACTCATTCTGGACACAGGCGCCACGCTTTTGGTGTACATTGAAACACAAGACTCGCAGATAGAGATGAAAGTCAATCAATTCCACGCGATCAGTTTGGGAAGAAGCACTATCGCCTCAGACCTTGTTCACATGGAGGACAATGTGTTCTACGCAGGGTCGCGCCGTTCACGGTCGGTGTTATTCCGTGTTGTTCCCGATAAGCCGCATATAGGCATTCTCAAGAACGTCGCAAACTCGGCGCCGATCTTGGACATGAACTTGGTCAAAACCAAACGTCATAAATCGCTTGTGTTGTCACGTGGTGGGCTCCACTGTGGTGAATTGGAGGTTGTTTTGGACTCTTCGTTTAGGATCAATCGATGCGATTCCATCACTCTAGGGCCTGAGGCGGCACATTTGGTTTTTGCGTCCAAGGAAAAACGATGTTTAGTCGTGCAAGATGACTCCTACAAGACTGTCGGGGCAATCGACATATCTCAAATGCAAATCATTGACGATCCCGGTCTTTTTGAAAATGACGTATACTATCATGAAAGGAGAGAAGCCTTCCACAGCGAGAACGATGCTCATGTATGGAAAATTGACGACTCGCGTGTTTTGAGGATCCATCAGAAGAATGGTTTGGAAGTAACCCTTTCATCTCCCAAAGAGGAAACAGTAACGGTTGAGTCTTCGTTTCAAATATCTAGCGTAGATTGGCAGGAGGACGGCGCTTGCTTGGACGTCTATGTGTCTCTGTGGGATGGCCAATTTGCGCACTTTCGCTTCTCTCAGAAAGAATCTAGGGCCGTTGGCTTGCACACGACTTTCTTGCGAGGTAAGACTACTATTCTCCCAGGCCCACGGTTAAATAACTTCTATCTGATACTTCTTCTCGATGGTGAAGGAACGATGTTTGAAATGCCTGTTCACATTGACAGTAACAAACGTGCATCTTGGGATAAGGATAATTCGCGTTATATAAAGTTGTCTGGCGGAGATGGCACTTTCAGGATGAAACGCTCAACAGAGACAGGCATCATCGCACACGATTCTCTGTCGATGTATCTTTTGACTATATCGGAGGATCTGTTTCGTTTCGAAGCTAAAAAAGTGCACACCTTTGAATCGCGGATATTGGAGTGTGAACCATACGACATCCATGCTGAGTCTGGATCCGCTATCGTGTTGCTTGAAGGCGGGGTATTGAGCTCCATTCTGTTTAAACCCCGACTCGGTCTCAACGACTCGCTTTGTTCTGATAGGCTCACTTTGCGGACAATAAGTGTGGGTGATCAATATCTCATCGCCCTTGAAACAGACTCCACACCGAATCCTGAAAGGGGAACACTTGATATGAACTATTATCTCACGCTTATACACTGCCGCACACTCACAACCTTGCATACCTATACTGCCCCATTGTCCTCCAACTTTGTCGACATGTGCCTCATGAAGTCTCAATACACTCCAAGTTCACAAGACTACATAGTGGTGGCAAACTCTGTGAATGATCCAGTTGAAGTTTTGAAGCTGTTCGTCATCGAGAATAACCGCATTGAGCCATTGACCCTGATATCCATCCAAGGCACAGTTCCCCTCAATATCTCATTTTCCAGGATATCCTGCCACAAAAATTATGTGGTCTTGGCCGGCGAGTTAATGTGTTCTTATAAACTCGATTTTTGGAATAATGAAATGAAGTTTTGGACGATGAGCGGATGTCCACGCGATCAAACCTCTTATTATGCTGCAGACGTCGATGGAAATGATGCATTATGGGTCATGGCCGATGCGGTGAGAGGGCCTCTCATCACAAATCGCCAAGTCTCGAAATTATACCCAATTCCACACCCATTCGAGACGTCCCTGGCAACTGCCGTGGCTGTTTTGAAGACTGTTCGTGTATTCATGTACGGTGACTCGCTGGGCAATATCTGGGGTGCAAAAATGAAACCCAAGTGTTCGAAATGTGCTGTGGAGGTAGCTCGCCAGATCTGTAAAGAGTGCTTCCACCTGTTGTTCCACACAAACCTCGGCGAGCAGATCAACAACATTGTCATTTTGCTGGAGAGCCCAATTACAGCTCTTTTCGCGACGGTAAAAGGCAACATCTATCGCGTGCAAGATTCCGCACAATATCCACTTCTCGAAAAACACTTTACCGACGACTCCACGGATATCGCGTTTAAGAATAATCCAATCCTAAGTCAAATCGGGGTTTCCGCAGAACACGCTGATAATATAATTGACATCAGTGGTCCTGTTCTAGACCTTTCAATGCACCACACTCCTAATGCGAATGCAGCTTTGAAATTGGAACTTGCAAATTTGAAATGTGACGTGAAGCTGTTATAAGAGCTGGCTATATTTATTAAGACTACTCGATTGCGTCCCATAGTAATGAGCATATCTGGTTATATGCTCATTCCAATCAACTTCCTGTCTGTGACTAAGTCATACTTGTCTTACAATACAGAATAATTATTGCACAGTTATTGGAAGTATTTTGGAAGATATGAATTTGGCTTCTTCGTGTGCGTGTGCGTGTGCGTGTGCGTGCTCGCGCGCAGCACGAGTGTCGCAGTCGCCAATACGAGCCCTCAAAGCAGTTGTTTGAGGAAGCCAGTTGAGAAGGAAAGACCACGAAGAGCGAAAGATCAACAAAGCGGAGGTCATATTCGTGAAGAGCACAATAGTTAGCTTTTCAATTTTAGTGAAGAATTGCATCCTCGATCTAGAAAGATCCGTACACCACATTATCAAAGCCATGACGATTCTTTAGATCCACAATTTAACACCAAAAGTAGCCTTGGCAAACCACCCGCACCATGCAGTTTGAGGATATTGAGATGCTTGAGGTGCCGGACGACCTGTCCGTGACGCTGGAGACGCAGACAGAATCGATATCCGGCTCCGACAACGGCCAACCAGCTCCTCCTAAAGAGTACCCATCGTTCCAAGAATGGCTACAGGGAGAGAAAAACATTGAGTTCCAATTCAACGCTGCAGAATACAAACGCTCATACAAGCATCCCAGTGACTTCGGAACGGCTCAAGCTGCTTATATCACCAAGTTATACAAGTCTGTGGAGGAGTTGGCGGCTAATAACGTTACTGGCGTGCCTGCAGTCAAGGACGTTACAGACGACGAGCCCATTGGAGTTATTTCTTCTACAAAAGGCTTTGGCGCTGACCGTACGGCACAATACCATGAAACATTGATCAACAGTGCCTTCAGGAAACTTGTGGAGGCGTTTGCTGCTTATTATGAGACGATTAAGTTCCAAATTCTGGATGAAGACGCGCAGAGCTACGAAAAGCTCGCTTGTTTGCTAGACTGTGTGCAAGCGAACTGGTTTGCACTTTCGGAGCGCCAAAAACCCGAGGAGATCATTGAGTGGATCAACAAGTACGATCCCAAGCCGGAAAACGAGTTTATTGATGCCGTCATGTATAATTCTCTGACGCCATATACACACCTGCAGTTCTGGACTTCTTACATGGGCACGTTGCTCGCGAGAGGAATGTTTGAACAAGCGGAGCTGTCGCTTAAAGCATGCAAATACGAGCCGCTCGAGCATGAGTGTCCCGAACTATTTGCTATCATACAGGATTTTACCGTCTTAGTAGGAAATTATCAGGGAATGGCTCTCAAGGGCCAGTTTGCTGAGTGGAAGTACACTGTATGCGAGTTCCGAGACAATTACAGAGATATGAAAAGCGGTATCACGGACTTGGCGCACGTGACGATTGCCCTGCAGATTCATGACCTTCTTTGTCTCATCAGTGGGCTCCCGAAAACAACCGCGTCTTTTGTTTCGACATGGTATGAGATGTATGGCTCCTTGGCGCTTTACCAAGTACGCGACGATGATTCCGTTTACGCGGATTACTACAAATTGGCGATTGCTGAAAAGGGCAGCGACGTGTCTTCGGATTTGGAGCAGGCGTTCCGCGATGTGGTCTCGCAGAAGTTTCTTCGTGTGATTCTCGCTATCGACTCTTACGATCCGGCAACGGCCGCGTATGTCAGTAAATTGTTCGAGCTCAAGGGCTTTTTCTCGTCCTACTACGTTGATATCACTGAGAAAATGCTCGATTCGCCTGCAGATTTCGACCGCAGGTACGTTTCTGACTACTTGCTCACTCGCCACGCGTATGAATGTTTGGAAATGCACGAGTTAGTACCTGTGGGGCTTGGGGTTTTATTGACCCCAATAATCACCGCTTCCAGTCATACAGCTGCCCATACGAAGCAGGTTGTGAGCGAGTTTTTACCTCAGTACCAATGCTCGACAAACGATGACTTGGAATGGGCGCTCACGATATGTGCCAAACTCAATCTTACGAACGTTGTGCGTAAGTTATTTTTGCAACAGGGCGAAAAGTCGTTGAGAGACGGCCATATGTTTGAGGCGTTGAATATGCTTGTGGGTAGTTACGACGAAAGCAATTCTGCCGAGGAAAGCGCACGTGCGTTGTCCGAAATACAGCATATTGTATGGGACCTACTTTTCCAAGACTGCTTGCTAAACAGCACACCCGTGCCGGATGAATTGCTCATGGATATCGTCACCAATAACACCGCGCCGGAATTCCAAATACACCCTGTCATCAGACAATGCATAGCACCTTATGCTGTTCTTGCTGAGGTGTTTATGGCTCTCTCTGCCGCCAAAGATTTTGACTCCAACATCTCAAGACTCTTCCGCTTGCTCAGATTCAAATACATGCCACGCAAATTCTCACCTTTGCTACTAGCACAGTTTCTACCCTTGTTTGCAAGTCATACGTTCGAAATGCCTCAACTAATTATTCTAACAGAACTCATAGATGCGTTTGAGACGCAATGGCAGGCAGATTCGGAGGATGCAAACGAGCTTTACGAATTTGCGATCGAAAATGTGCCGCAAGACGTGGCACATGACTGGAGAGTGCAGTTGAGAGATGATGAAAAACCCGTCCCACTGTCGGTAAAAGAATTAATCAGGGAATTAAGGGAAAAAGTTGTGAGCAAAATTGCCACGATCTACATACAATCTTAGAATGGTAGGACTTTCCTATTGAATTTTTCTAGATTGGAGGGCCATATATATATATGGAATATCTGACCTCGAGTAGTGAGCTTTGATAGAAATGAAGCGTTTAATGTACGCATAGCCATGTGAATGCCCGGACATCGTCCAACTTAATTTTTAATGTCATTGTAACCAACAACATCCTTTCACATATCATGTTGCTTTTTGGGGCGGGCTTAACAAGTAACATCCTGAGTGGCTCTGGAGTTCAACAACAAAGCAACAATCAAACCGTACAAACCCAAAACTTCGGCGAAAATCAAGATCAAAAGCATACCGACGAACAATCTTGGCTGTTGGGCGTTACCTCTGACACCAGCGTCACCGACAATACCGATGGCAAAACCAGCAGCCAAACCGGACAAACCGACGGCCAAACCTGCACCTAATTGAATGAACCCGGTGTATAAGGCCTGGGTTTGCTTCAAGGAGTCAGTAATCAATACAGACACGACCAAACCGTAAATGGCGATAATACCAGCCAAAATGATAGGAACGATACTCTTGAACAACAAGTCTGGTCTCAACACACAGGTGGCACACACACCGACACCGGACTTGGCAGTACCGTAGGAGGCACCAAAACAAGTGAACACAATGGCGGCAGTACAGCCGATAGCACCAAAGAAAGGAGCATAAACTGGACTAAAGACGTTAGTAAACGGAACAATGATACTAAAGCAGATAGAATTGGTTAGGGTGGGGGTCGTCATAGGTCGTCGGCAACTCAACATGGCCAGGAATGGAAGCTGTGTCCGGTTTTGTTGATAACACAATATATCGAGAAGTTCAATGAAACAGGTACCAGCAAGGAGTTGCAGAATTTCGTGACTGGTGATAAGCCACTCTATCGGCCAACTAGCGCCGACCGGCAACATAGCTATAGATAAGGCCCGAGCAAATTGTTCATGTACAGACTGTCTCAGTTCTTGCTCTGGTAATTCGTAAAGTTTTGAGTTCTTCTCACTCATATACCATAGCCCCTCAAATTGTGTGTTGCCAAAGGAAATAATGTCTTATGGACGAGCGCAGGGTAAAAATAACAGGGCGGCAAACCAGTAAAGGGAGATTGTCGAAACCTGTTTTTCCCATAGATCCAACATTTCATGTGCGCAAGAATATGGCAAATGGTACATACCACAAATCAGACATTCTTGCAGGAGTGATTGATTGAATTAGAAAAGCAACTGGTGAGTCTATAGATAAAGCCTCAACGTTGACCGTTCATTTTTTCTCAGATTCCCTGGGGGCACTCGCGTGGCGGGTACAGGATCGGTGCTGCGATTTGCACTACGGGTAATTGTGGTACTGATACGGATCATGCGTTTGAATGATGCGATGATAAGGTAACTGCTGCCTTTAATGGAGCAATTCCTGCGAGTACGTTTGTTTATTAAGCTCTTCGAACCGGGATCCAAAACTTCTCCGAAATTTAGAATGGCGAGGTCTATGTGAGTACCAAGAGCATCACGTGATTAGAGCCACGCTGGATTGTGTGTTAAATCTAGCCATTAGAACTTGATTGGGCCGAATAACAATCAATTTAAGTTCTCATGATCATTTCATCCAACCATCCTGTTTTCTTTTCACGGTGCAGAATGAGAAACGTGAAGGCTCAAACGGAATGGTCATGGAAGAGTGTGTAGCGTAGTCCACGGAGATATCCCGGCAAGACTATCAGGTGCAGAAGGTAATCAATTGGTTCTCCAACAGATTTTATAAAAGAACCAATTTTAAAATTATAGTCCTTCTTGCTCATCGTGAATTGCTTGAACAAAGCAATTGACGTTATCGTCCAAAGGTGGTACTTGAGAAACAGCACACATGAAGTCTGTAATTACAAAAAGTTCGAGGGAGATTTCGATTCGAGACTTCCGCAGAGGAAGTCTGCATGATTTCTGTTTGGAAAATGAAAAAAACGACACGAAAATTAAGAAAATTTTCTTACTATGCGCCCTCGACAGGCTGTAAATAAGAATGCAGACGAATAGTGAACGTGGCTGCGGGCCGCGACACTGAATGACCACTTTTTTTTTTTTTTCACGCAAGCTTCGCCGCAAGTTTCGACACACACGCTTCAAACTCTCGTATGTTGTTAGGTGGTGTCTTAGCTTCTTGGCCTCATGCGTTTTTTAGGGAGGTACGAGAATCTTAGCGATAAGCCCAAGTAGGAAATAATGTAAGTGCACGCGGCTACGGGCGGGCAAAGATCGTTGCTCCTGCATATTAGCGCGCCAGACGCCGCATCGCGAGAAAGGCTCATCTTGAAAAACCAAACTCAAATACTTTTCGTACTACACCAGGTGAGCTAATTACTGCAAGGAGCCAAGAAATCATTATCATAACACAATGTCCGCCAACCCTAAAGCTTTCCCATTGGCCGACTCCGGCTTGTCGCAGCAGATCCTTGACGTCGTCCAGCAAGCCCAGAACTTAAGACAGTTGAAGAAAGGTGCTAACGAGGCCACCAAGACCTTGAACAGAGGTATTTCCGAGTTCATCATCATGGCTGCTGACACTGAGCCCATCGAGATCTTGTTGCACTTGCCTTTGTTGTGTGAGGACAAGAACGTGCCATATGTGTTCGTGCCTTCCAAGACCGCTTTGGGCAGAGCTTGTGGTGTGTCCAGACCGGTTATCGCTGCCTCTGTCACCTCCAACGACGCCTCCTCGATCAAGAACCAGATCTATGGCATCAAGGACAAGATTGAGACTTTGTTGATCTAAGTATCTACGGTGTGCCATTACCAGCCCGCTAGGCTATACATATATACATTAATACATCAATGGAATATTTTCTTCAACTACATGCTGTAGCTTCTTTTTCTAAAGTTTCTTGTTCTTTTTGTCATTAAGATCAAAGTTCACTGCTGACCGGTTTCATTTAGTTCTTTTGAAAAGTGCTGTTTACATTCTTGAACTGCTGGGGATTCCAAGGTGCATTCTGCTCACTGCTGATTTACCATCACCATCTCACTTTGGGAATGACACAATTGCTGCTGCCGCAACGATCTGGTATACGTCAATTGTTTCAAGACCGGAAGTGCTTTGAAGAATTGTATTATCCGTATATTGTTGAGTTTGATATAATTTTCGTTTTTTTTTTTGATGAAATTTGTCGTTGTCAATTTCGCATACAAGCGCTAAATTTATGTGAGAATGCTAGACACCCGCCAGATTTTGAAAACATACTTAAACAAAATTTTATAAAGGTAACGAAGCGGGTTCACTGTTTTTGTATGAAATGCCGCTTTTGAACTTCAGACAAACGAAGGAGCATAAACGAGGCTTAGCCACTTAAGGTTTTTGCGGGAAGTACAGCCATTAGGGCGATGACAGCCTAATTATTTCTCATACGCAGCCAAGACGAGATATCAACGCAAGGCAAGGCAGCGAAGCTGACTAGGGTTTTATATATATTCAAGTATAGTTTTGTGGAGAGCTAGGTAAGTAATTCTGGCTCCCAGTCCTTAATCAGATGTATCATGCAAAAAAAAAAAAAAAATCAGAAATCGACAGCCAAAAAGAAAAGATTTTTCTCTGACTCGTTTCAAAATTGAATTCTCCTGAGTAGAAAGGAACGTTATCTTATCTTTGGAGAAATCAAGAATTTGTTTCCAGCTGATTTTAAGTCTTTGTTGTTCCGTATTAGCTATGTTTGCATATCTTACATGGTTATAAATGAAATGAGTATAAATATACGTATTCGGCATCCCTAGAAACCGACTAATTTTCTTCCCATTTCAAGAATTTGAAGTGTTCTACTAGCTTGATTCGTGCTTGCAAGCCCGAAAATTTTTCTAAAGGATACTGACTCAATATTTTGGCCAACTCTCTTTCCAATGAAGACAACTGTCTGCTACAAGCAAGAACCGTTTCGGTAAAGTTAATCATCCTAGGTCCAGGAGAATCCTTGAAAAGAGAATAGTCTGACATGAGATCACGTGCCTTATCAAGCAAAAGATATTGGACACTGGAGAGGGAAATGAGAGAGACAGTTTGAGTGACTACTGTCATTAACTTCAGCATGCGTTCTTCAAAATTGATCTTCGCGTTCAGCCCGTTGAGACATGAAACCAAATTTCCGGGCGAAGTTTGAATACTTGAATTGCCTGTAGTATTCTTTCATATTCAACGCAAAGGAGGCTGAGTCAAAATTCGTTTCTGTGATGAAATATTTCAAAAGAAAGATAAAGAATTCAGTGCGATACTAACATCTTGAAAGTTGTCTTCAGACGCAGTCATGACACACCTGAAGGGCCAGATTTGTGTAAAGAATGCTTTCTTGCTTTTAAAGCGAGCCTCTCTTTGCAAATTTCCTTGTCACCTCATATCTCCCGGATTGTTGATGTTATCGCTACTCGTGAGGTGCTAAATAGCCCAGATATGAACGACGTGAAGAATCTGATAAAGAAATCGCTCGGATTCGCGAGTGTTATAAACTCCATTTTGATGTGTAAAACGGTCCTCTTTAATAGGCACAGCTAAAACTTCTGACTTGAATGAGTGAAACTACCACGACTCATTCACATCCACACTGAGATTCGTATTCATGCCTTTCAAACTCAGCGTTCCATCTCAGACCTATTTCTGGAACACAGAGAGACATCTCAAGCCAAATATTTGACTGATACGTTTGAATTGACCGAGATGTAAGTGTCACATACACTCAAAATCGCGCCTGTGTAGTCAAAGCCAGTCATGTTGTGCGACCTGTTCACGTAGTCTATCGGCCACGGGGCAGAGATCCACGTCAAGGAAGTTCTGAAGACATTCATGCACAGCTTCCCACTCTTCACACCAGTCTGTGTTTAAAAGATCTCTGTCACATTTCTTACAGATAGCAAGGAGAGCTCGGCAACTCTCATCAACATGCTTTGCATGGGTGTAAAATTTTTCATCCAATATCGCATGTTTAGCAATACGGGCAAATAGCATACTGATGCCGTGCTTGATGCACCATACATAATGGGCGACGTGATCCATATCTTCATCAATCACAAACATCCAACCCAACAAATTTCCTTTCAACATGGTAAGAAGTTTCACGATATTAATACACTTTCGAGTCCACACAAAGCCGCAAGAACATGCCATTTGTACCATTGCGTTCGCACGTATGGTCTCCTCTACCCGTAAACCGACGTGTTCCACTTGTGAGAGAAACACTTCCACGGATTTATTTATACGGCGTATGGCTCGGGTGAGAATATATTCGAGTACTTCAATGGACCCCCGGTCTACAAGCTGGCGAAAAACATTCAACTCAGCTCTCAAATTGATCAAATAATGGCCTTTTCCAAAGCGTCGTTTGTAGCTCAGAATGGAGTCTGGAGACTTTTCGAGACGTTGATAGTTGTAAAAGTACTCTAGAGCCGCTTGGAATAATTTTCTCGTTCGTCGCCTGCAGCAGTCCAAAAGAAAGAGGGGTGTAGATGTTGGGTCAATCGTCGCGAGATCACGCACAACAAGCTGGAAACACCCCATAAGAGCATTGGTTATTTCATGAAGCACCGGATCTCCAGCTTCATGCGATGTTACCCAAAAAGCATTGTTGAAGTAATTTAGCTTTCGCATTGTGTTGCGGAGATCATCAGCCAAATATTTAAGGCAAGTCCTATCTCTGGGCCCAGGAAACATTCTATTTAGTTCCTCGAGAGGGTCTTTGAGCCTCGAATATTCGATTTCCGGTTGGTATTTCATCAATGGATAGAGCCATAGTTCGAGCTTTCCCGAGCATTGTAGTAATAACTCTAGGCGGGGGTTTCCCTGGCAATTTTTGAATGGGTCGATAGGCGTAATAGGCAGATCGAAGAACTGGGAAAGGAAAACAGACGAGTAAGTAGCCTGGAACGAATTTGCTTCGTCGACCAATGTTTCGCTAAACAAAAACTCTTCTTCATTATGTTCGCTTTCGGACTCGCTAATTCCATCACTTTCGAGAAGGCGCGTATGGCCATATTCTTCGGGGCCTTTACCGTGGCTCAAATCTTCCATACATTGCATTGTAGGCATAACTGATTCCCCAGAAAGAAATAATAAACGGGCCCTGTTGATGCTCAGGTACAATATTCGGTATCAGAAATGAAGCGCCAAAAACGGTTCATGCGATTGGTAGATACTTATACCGTGTATTCTTGTTGGCGACGTCTTCACTTTCAAGAGATCAAGATGCACGGAATGACGAGCTTTACAGAAATGAAGAATCAAACAAATCTGCTTATGGAAACAATTTGCTAGCGCTTTTGAGATGGTTGATAAAAGTGGTTTTCTCATCAGCGTCATAACGGATCCCCGCGCGCTCTGAATCTGGGCCCACACAACCTGCAACGCAACGGCTAGATGTATTGATGATTGTACTACGGATCATTAATGAGTCTGCCGAGAATACACATATATTATCGTGCAACAGTGATGTTTCCAGAATTGCTTGATTACAGAAAAGATACGGATGAAGATACTTGACCTATTTATGCTAAGGTCGAAGTCAATCATGGCAAAATCAAAAGAAGCTCACAAGGACTAGACGAAGCCGCGTACACCAAATAAGAAGAGTGAAACAAAAAAAAAATATTTTTCTGATCAGCAACAGAGTAGAAAATATTTCAGATGTACTTGATGCCTCCCAGGAACATGGATTTCTCTCTTTGCTTGATAATTTATACATTACATTTTGGCCTGGGATGGCTCTCTATTTACGCTTTAAATGATGACTCTTCAGTTGATAGTGAACGTGTCTAATCTGTAGAAAGTCACGGTTGCACTTGAATGTTTTTATATTGACAAAAGTTATAAAATCACGATTGTATGAATTGCAAGTTCTACTATTAGTTTTTTTTTTTTGGAAAATTACCCATTTGCTCACATAAGCAATCACGAACATCTGCCATATAGTATCTGAATTGAGGTTTTAAAGTGTGCGTGAAAATCCCCTGGCTCCAGGAGTGGCTCCTGCTCAAGACTGTTGGGTACATTCTTAGGGAGGTACGGGTGTATGCATTTCGGGCTGGATTAGTTACTCCCACTGGCGAGATACGTTTTGTGATCTTCTTCGTTAGGTCTTGCTGATTTGAAATCTCCGGCCCCCGTGTAATATCAATTCATCTTTCTTTCCAGCTAATTGTAGCGCCACAAACTCTTTCAAGCCTCAGATCAATTGACATTTTAGCATTTAAGCCCTAGCGCGCCAAGAACTGCTGTTTCGTCTCTGGTGAATGCTTCTTCAATGAGAGTCAAAGTCTGCTTGGTAAATCATATAACCAAAAAACAATGAAATGCAGGGATTCAAACTTTAATTTCAAAGTATATCGTAGAACGAATCCGAATTTGTCCATTCTGCCCAAATGAGTGTTTCCCCATACTGTGCCGGCCGCGCATTGCACCCGCGAATTTTCCGATGGCTGCGCATCGCTTCGGTTGATTTCAAATAGACAATTTGAGTAACCCTTAACATTTGCTCTACACCGCTACAAGAATGGAGGATTTCACCACGGCCGAAAGCGTGACGCGGTTTCTTCGTGCCAAGAATTCGACGCCCGAAACGGTGGTGTCCACTGCACGCCGGCTTTTGGCTGGCCAGTACTCACTCTACCTTCCGAATCTGGCGATATTCGTGTTTGATCTAGTATGCGACCGTGTGTCCGAATTTGCCGCAAAAAATTTTAAAGATTGGAAGTTTTGCCCCGAATTGTGGTTGCTCTGGGCCGAAGTATGGCACATGTTGGGTTCCGAGCCGCTCAGCCGTGAGATCAGGGCCAAATCGTTTCGCCGCGTTAAAACCGTGCTGGTGGCAGTCGCAGTGCTTGATGAGGTAGCATTGCAGATCGAAAAAGACGGCAAATTATCTGAAACTTCGCAGCTGCTTCTCTTAAACATGTTTGCGTGCTTGCAGAAATTTCTGACTCTGGGGTACATCGACGTGGACGAATTTTCCGCGATTGGGCTTGTGAAGAGCTATTCGTACATGCTTCTTCTGTTAGGCTCGTCAAATTTGCCCATTGACGAGTGGACGACGCTTGTGAACAGTATCTATGAGCTCCCTCACCAAGCCGTTACGTACAAACCGACGAAAAAGAGCATGGCTAGATATTTCACCGAGGTGCTTCCTATCCATCTTGTGCTTCTCGGCAGTCGCAAAAATAACCTATCTGCCGAATCACACAAACTTCTACATGCGATTTTCCATGAAATTTTGTTCACGCTCGAACGCAACGTTTTGCCAGTTCAAATTGCGTCTGCTATGGCGAACCCACCCGAATATTTGGATGAGCCGTGCGTGCTGTTTCTTTTTCAGGAAGTGATCACGAACATGGCATCCACAGATATCTCAGCGTGTGAAACGATCTTTTTAAAATTGACTGCCGGCAAGTTTGCGTCGATGTCGGAGGAGTTGATCACGGTGCTTTCGAAAGTAAACAAGACTCTCTCGTCAGGCTTTTTCGCAGAAACATACACCAAGGAAATCTCGCAGCAAAAACCAAACTGGACGCTCGTATCCCGTCTTTTACAGCTAGACCCGGAATTGACGCTCGCCAAATGGAAAGACGTGCTTGGCGGGTGTGCAAAAGAGCCTTTATCAAAAATTGTCATTATTGCGGATAATGTCTCGCTGGGCTTTGTAAAAGCTAGAGACTTCCCGATTTTTGCCAGCGAAGTATACCCATACGCTTTATCTGTATCAAAGCATTGGGCAACCAAGGAAGTTCTTGCAAAACTCGCGCCAAAAGTGAACGAATTGTCTGGGAACCAGATCGCCCGGCTCTGTAAACAGTTTTTGGACACCAAAGCTGTAAAGCCGTTGTCTCTTTTGATACAGGGTCTTTTGTTCTGTCCTCTTTCGAAGCAAAATTCAGCGCAGAGTTTATTTACCGAATACTCATTCTGCCATGCCGGCTGGTCGGAGATCGGATATTATGTTCTCTGTGTGTACGGAGAAAAAGCTATCTCTGCACAACCCGACATCGTGGCCAGAATCATGAGCGACAAAGTCCCCGTTCAAAAGTCAGATTTCGACTTGGTTTTTCGTGTTGCTGAATTGACTGGCGATGTTACTCATATTAAGCCTAAACAAGTTATATCACACATAGGGTCCATGAAAAAGGACAGCATTATTCCTTTCATAGAAAGATGGGTGGTCTTGATGGAACACGTTCCTGGCGCATACAAAGCCTGGTTTGAAAAGGCGTTTCAAACCTTGAGTGCACCTGAAATCCTTGAATATGTGCACACACGGCAGACACTTCTTTGCGAAATGCCCGCATTTCTTACCGAACTTCTGGAATCACTTCGAAAATTACAGCCAGCGGTCATCTACGACCTCTTATCATCGTTTCCACCAATGGTCTTCCGCAGGTTCTTTGGTGACTTCTTGATGCAATTGACAACAGATGCACTCGCACACCCTGAAAAGGCAGATATCAGAAAGACGCTCAGACACGTTTTGCAGGAGCCTGTTCTCAACTATCCTCTTGAGAAAGATCTCAGTAAACTCCGAGAGCTTGTTGCAAAGTCAAATAGCAATACTCGCGCTGACACGCTTGCCGTGGCGGAAAGTATCTGGAGTGCACACATCACAAATATCAAAACGCCACAATCTGAAGCATATGTCAAAAACGCCACCAAGACTTTCCGCAAAAGCCTCAAGAAGCCACAGGAGGCCGATTTGATCATGTCGCGTGTGATTTTGTCGATGAAGTCAGCCCAAAAATTGGACGATTTTGATGAGTTCCTCGAAAGGTACATTTCAACCGTTTGCGACCGCATGTCCATCGCCACCCTCGAGCAGCAACTTGCAGCGTTAAGTGAAATTCCGAATTTATCGGAAAAGGCAAAGGCTCGCATCAGAGAGACGGTGCGTAAATACGGCACTGAACCCGTCTCTGCTCGATGCCAAGCCCAGCTATTTGCTTTGGTGACAAAAACCAGCGACATTGCAGATGCGCAATATGTTGTAGCATTGTTCGTGGCCCTTCACCAAAAGAATGGGGATAAGAAAGAAGTTCGGGAAGCTTTACTTTCCAGCATCAAGGCATATTTTAGTTGTCTTAACAACGATAATTATATCGACCTTTTTGCGCACGCTATCATATCGTTGAGAGACTCTCCAGCAGATTACTTGGCACCGCTTATCGACGTATGCAGCGTGTTGGCTTGGAATGTCGACAAAGAGTATACAGAGGCACATACGAAGCTTCTAGTTGCTTTCATTCTGGCGATCTCAGAGCGCAGCGCCGACCTTGAAAATGCAGCCACCGTTCTTTTGTTTCTCGATACGCTAACAAAGTTGGTTGCAGAAAAAACGTGGGTGATCGAGCAGTACGGCGTGGAACTTGCATTAAGCACGGCACATATGCTAGCACACGAACTAGACTATGGCGCAGACTCAGAAAAGGTGTACATAGCCGTCGTGAAGCTTGTTTCCTATGTGGTGTTGTTCCGCAGATACAGATTGCTTTCGAGGCACCATTTGGTGTTGAAAATTTTTTCGGACCTAATGTTGCCAATTTCAAACACTGGCACTCTTAGGGGCTCCTCCGCTGGAGCTGCGGCTTATGCAAGGCTTCTCACAAACTTATGTGAACCCCAATTTCATGGTGCCACAAAAGATGCGGACGCGTTGACGTCTCGCGCGGCTTTTTTTAAGTCCGCGTTGAGAAAACATGCACATGTCTTGTTGGTGAACTACATCCACACTAGATTGAACAACAGGTTTTCTGCAGATGTCAGTGACCTGATGATGCCCGGTATATACAGCGTGTTTTCGCTTCTCTCTAAGGACGAGCTTCTGTTGGTGAACAAATGTCTTGATGAGCTGGGCAAGGCCTATTACCAGTCATTGTACTCGACGTACAAGACTCATGGCAAGTGGACGGAGTAATGGGCCGTTGTGTATATGTAAGAGACCCTCCAAAATTCTTTTAAATGTAGTCATATGCGCCTCGCGAGAGTCTCAAGGCCTATACGTCTCAAACACCGTCTAATAAAGTTGCCTGTTGCTTGAAACCAAGTCCAGGCCTTTTCGTCCAATCCGTCATTCACATGCGGACAATGAAGCGCGTGCGTTGTATGCTCGTAGCGCAAGATGTCCTTTCTGGTAATTGTACCCGCTAACTGTCCGTCCGCCTCAACGAGTACATGTCTCGGGCCAAGCCTCACAAAGATATCCATGAGATACTCTAGCGTTGTACCAATGTTTACAACTAGGGGCGCCGGGTTGATAACATACGCTAAATCTAAGGCATCACCAGCGTCATGCAGACGGGAAGTGAACGTGCACACTCTGTCTGCTTCAACGGCGTGTACAGCCTCTTCCAAATCGACACGGCGGATGTATCCGACAATTTGCGGATGATCCTCACTAGACACAACAGGGAATCCTCGAAACAGTGTTTCAGATAGCACGTCCCTCACATACTTTACCGTGTGTACATCCAGAGTGGTGAATACCACCGTCACAGTCGACATTGCCGCGCCTACAGTGGTGTTGAACACAAATTCTTCTTTGGAGTCAATGAAGGGGAGCCCGTTGAATATGATCATCTGGTCTGCAATGCCTCCGCCGCCCCATTTATCGTTGATGAGCTTGGTAATGGCCACCGCAACCATTGTCGGAATGATGTACTTGACGGCACCGGTGAGCTCAAACATGATTACCGCAACTGTGACGGTTAGGTGCGTGATACCACTAAGCGCGGCGCCAGCGCCGATCAACGCATACGTTCCTGATATAATACAGGGCCCCTCTGTGGGACACGAGGCAAACACTGGCAGGGAAGGATACTTCGCATTGAGGTGTTCCACAAGCATTCCGAGCGCGCGACCAAAAGTGGCGCCGGCAGCCATTGACGGTACAAATATACCCGCCGGAACTTTACAGCCGTAAGTGATGATAGTCAAGAACAGCCTGGCCACGGTGGCGAAGAGTAAAGACGCCACCAACTTCCGTTTGCCCAGCAGCGGCGCGCACAAGTCGGCTGATTTCGCCAGGCACTCGGCAAACAATAGTTGCATGGCCTCGGTCATGTCGACCTTAAGGAACTCGTTGAAATAGCAAAAACTAGCAGAAAACACCGCCAAAAGTACGACTTCTCGCACAGCATAGTCCGCCAAATACTTCTTCCTGAATCCAGCAACGCGCTTGTTAAGTCTTGAGACAAGAATGCCGTAAACACCGCCGAACACACCCAAGAGAGCGTAAAACGGAAGCTCGAAAAAGTGCCACGTCGTGTTATAAGTCACTTCAAATAACACCAACTGGCCCGTGCGAAACGGGTTAAACGCTGACAAAGTAGTCACAGCAATGAGCGAGCATATGTATGATTTCCAGAGCGTCGAGAGTTGAAACACGGACGCGATTTCCTCCATGGAGAACAATACTCCGCCCATGGGCAGCCCGAACGCCACAGCAACTCCTGCAGCGGCGCTGGCGGTAAGAAACTCGCGCAGTTTAGACGCCGAGGTCCTATATCCCCTGAAGAGCGCTGAGATTGAGTTTCCCACACACACGGCGTAATGCACGGAGGGTCCCTCTTTGCCTAAGGAGAGACCCAGCGCGATCGCTAAAGGGAGACCCAAGCTTTTTATCGCGAGCGTAGACCAGCCCAAAAAGCCGTTCATGACAAACCCGGAAACGATGCACTTGATTTCAGATATGCCCAGGCCGGCTGCAAATGGCGCATACGTTTTCACCAAAATAGCGGCCACGGCCGAAAAAAGCGCCAGCAACACGATATATGTCACGTACCGTAGCGGCAGAAAATGCAGCCATTCCAGCCAGTCCACGCACGTGCCTTCTGTACCCAGAATCCAGCAGCAGAACGTCTTGCTAAGGTAAAATTGCGACGAGCAGTACCCCATTCTAAGCGAAGCTAGCCATGCAGTAATGACGTTCAAACACGCGGCAATTGCACCGATCGTGATGCCTATAACGGCTAGCACGATCCAAGTGCGCAGCGAGCCCAAAATTTGCTCGCTCAAAGTCATCTCGTGTCTTCTTTTCGCCAATCGCAGCCGGTGTTCTGCCAATTCATCGTCCATCCAGTCCACCGTGGTAAATGCATCGAATTTTTGAACTGCACGCACGTTTTCCTGTGAAAGCCACGCGCCTGTTTCAGGAGAGCGTAAAGCGGGTAGACACTGGTCATACGTTTGGCCGTAAATCTCGGGCTGAACTCCTTCTAGCGGTGTCATTGTCTCTTATTTGAGGCTTAACTATGAGGTTGAAGACGCGGCAAGTTACGCGGATGTTGCTCCTCAATATGTCCTCAAACCCGTTTATTTGTAATAAGGATATAATAATAG
>JAKTUB010000437.1:0-20964 GCA_030556465.1 Metschnikowia picachoensis | reverse complement strand
AGTATATTTCGAATTGTATGGCCTCACTGGGGTGCATGAAAATCTCGGTGCACTAAATCCCCGGAGTCATCGAACTTCAGGACGAAGATGTTATGATGTATTATGCGTAGTTAATATCCCACCCATAATATAATATAATTAGTTTATAATATAAAATAAATATCACCCAAAAGTATTATGGATAGTCATAATATCCCATGATATAGTCAATATCACCATGACTAACAACACTGATTGCAATGCATGACCATACTTCTATGTGAACATTTTATCCTTTTTTTTTAATTTGATCAATCACATCAGAATGTAAGCGTCTGAGCTTATGATTGTGTACGGATCTGCACCATTATTTGAGACCGGTCTGCAAAATGTGTGTGTCTAAGATAAAAGCGGCCCGAGTCATATATGTGCAAAGTGTGTACGATGACAATAGGTTTTGCCGTATAAGTCACAATCCCTCTTTTGAAGTTTATTGACAAAGAAAAAAAAGAAAGCAAAAAAACCGATATAATAGCAGAAAAACGGCCGATTGATTCAAAACAGCTACGCTAGGAGGTTATTAGCGCCGTTGAAAGGCTTATAAATGACTAACCCGAGGGGATGTGCGGAATTGCAATGCCACACTTGCTAAACTCGGCGGATAACGGCCAGGGGAGTCGCATTTGGGGCTAACAGAGTCAGTGAGAGGTCGTAAAACCCAAAAATGCATTTCTATGATATTTGAAAAGCGTATGCCTCAATTTAAAGACGTGTTTTTTTTCTTTTCTCAAATTCGACAGGGGAGGGCTCCGCTGAATGATGCACGTCACCATGTGCATACACGTGACGAGTAAGGAAGTATGCCCTCGTCTGGGGATAGGAAAAACCCCATACTTTTCAACGGTCAACTCCTTTTTTTTTCACAAGCGGCCAAAAACGACATTTCATCCATGAATGAGTTTGCCGATTGCGAGCGGAATTTGACGGGCCTGAACACATCATCGGCATAGGTGTGGCGTGGGTTGACGTGACCACCGGTGTTTTTTCTTTCGGCTCCGACGCCGCGTCCGCCAATTCGAGCGTTCATACAAGCCACAGTATAATGCCTAAAACTACACCTATAGACATGTTACCCGGATTGGGTAAGCGAGCAGAAAAGGGGGATTCTAAAGAATGTTTCAGATCTTCGAAATTCGGCTTGTACCCGGAGTTACCGTTAAAACCATGGTCACGTTGTCTGCGGAAGCCAGTTGCCTAATCGGGATGTATGGGCTTGTATGCCAGTTCTGCCGCGAGCAACAAATCACAATAGCGCCTCGCGCCCGGCCGTCCGCAATTTGCCAATCTGGGCCGGTGGGGCCACGCCGGCGGTTTCCGCACTAAGCAGGTTGCCCGATGGTGCGGCCCCGAGCTTCCTGAGCCTAACGGTGGCTTTTCTAATAAACCTGACGTGAGCCAGTGACGAAAAGAGCCAAAAAGCACTAATTTTTGGGAATATTTTGTGATAAGCCAGGTACTGGGGAACATAAAAAACCAGAAATAAATACACTAAAGCCATCAGAGCTATTTACATTCAAAGACTTTTTGATCAGTTCTCGTCCGTCCTATTTGGCATTATCAGCGGTAAACAGGCGCCGAAAGAGTCAACTAAAGCACAAAGAAAAGGCGGCCAATTCAAGCGAAAAGCTTTGGTAACCCAATATTCACGTTATTTTTCTGGAGAATTTGCGGACCGGTGTTTACTTAGTCTCGTCTCACTCCATATATTCTCGCTATCAACTGGCTCTTCACGCATAAGTCGGAAGCCTGCTAGTGCACAGATTGCAGCGCCAAAAACAAGTATTTTTTGGATTTGCGGGGCTTTTCGAGGGCCCGGAGCAACATTATTGGTTATTGCCTATTTTGTTTGACCGTTTTGCTAATATTTGCTAATACCACCCCCTTGCTTACACCATGGATGTATGCTACAAGAAAGTGATGAGAAACGGGTCCGTGGCACAGAAATTCCGAATCGGGTACAGCAATCCGGGCCAGTTCAAACACACGCCGGCCAGCATGGCGGCACGTGACACTGCCGCCGAGATCCAGAAGCCTGACGGTATCCCGTTGGAGTTGCTGCTGACGCATCATGACCTGAACTGCGCCCGATGCTATAAATTGAAGAAAAAATGTCTGCGCACGTATCCCCGGTGTGACTACTGCAGCCGGCTGGATGCCACGTGCGAGTACATTGACAGGCGCAAGCGACGGCTCCGGTTTGAGGAGGTCACGCAGCCCCTGCTGGGCCTGTCGCAGGATGAGGCGAAAAAGCTGATCTTGATAGCGTCCTTGGTAAACCATGAAGAGGAACCCTTCAAGAATATCGATGCGCTGCCGACCGTACCTGTGGTGGCTAATCTTGAGCCAGGAAGCTCAAAAACTCACTCGCGTATGGCGCCCATACGGGCAAAAACTTTGGTTTCCGTGTCCAGAAACGTTGTTGCACTGTCAATGTGCAGCAGTAATGGCACGGGTCCAAACATACACGAGGAGCTTTTGACCGTGCGGCCCATCGAGGACGCCAACTTGCCGCTGGCGTTTGTGCATACGTTTTTCGCATCCTACGAGTACAAGTATCCGTTTCTTGCTCGCGCATCAATTTTTCGGAAAATTGAAAACTTCAAGTCTGAAGAAGAGACACTCGTGCCGCTCGACGTGTACTTGGTGATGGCTATCGGGTGTCTTGTTTTTGATGCCAATTTCGGCACTGTACACTACCAAAACGTGTTTAGCGATTCTTTCGTGGAGCTGATTGTCGACATGATCAGCTACGACATACAGTCCGAGGAAGATACTCACAAGGCACATCTTCTTATCTTGCTCAGCATCTATGCAGTTAACGTGGGCAACACCATGCTTATATGGAATATAGTCGGGTATCTTGATCGCCTCGTGCTATTCTTATCTGATTTCACAAAGAAACAAGAGGCCGGCATGCGCAAGCGGTGCTTTTGGACCATTTTCAATTTGGACAAAGAGCTCTCTCTTTTGCTCGATAAACCGAGTCAATTTATCCCCACGCAAATAATCCGTGTAAGCTCGGACTTTTCCGGTACCCTTACTGAAAATGAACTGGAGAAAAGCGTGTCTTTCATGGAACATGCTGTGATGCTTCATAAGTTGCAGGACCGCGTACTTCTGTGCCGTTTGGGGTTAGCGCCTACTGAAAAGGAAGACTTGACGCTGTTTTCGGCCGATTTGGAGTCTTGGCGCGTAGGCGTACTGCTGTTAATTCACACAGAATACGCCGAGCTGTCTCTTCTTCAGAATTACATTGGTCTCGTGAACTTGGACTACTACTACCTTTTAATCGAGCTCGACCAGCTTTCGCTGACTGAACTGTTTCAATTCACATTACAGTTTCTCTCAAACCTGTTCAGTCTTCTCTTGCTGGAAAGTTCTACAAAAAAAGAATGTGGTGGCACGCTGATCTATTCTCTCTTTTGGTTTCTCAAATTCTTTAAGGTGATTGATTACGGCGTGGCTTCTTTGCTTCGCATTTTGAATGGCGCAAACCGCTCTGAATGGCAGGTGCGCTTGAGTGATTTCCATGGCAATGTCCAGCTCGAGATGAACTTGTTGAAGTTTTTGCTCAACAGTAAGCTGCGCCCGCTGACATTTGTACCGCGTTTAGAGCTGTATCTTGGGCGCTTAAAGACACTAAGCCAGAAATTATTGTTGTTCAATCCCTTGGCTGGCCAGGAGAAAGACATTGATGCGCTACGGAGCGATATATCGGCCTTATTTGAGCATAACGAAAACGCCTAGGGCCGAGAGATCTCAGGGCCGCAAACCAATTTGATTGCTTGATTATTTACCAACGTGGTATTCGTGTCTCAGCGACTGGTGCATGTGGGACTTGTGAGGTATTGCTTCTATGATCAGCTTAATGGGATAATGCAGCCATGAAACAATGCCCAGCCAGAGACACATCTCCAGGTTTGCAAACCATTGGCAACGCAAAAGTTGCAAATCTCAAAATCTCACGGCAATATTCACTAACTAAGTTCGTTACACCGCATGGCTAATGATGCACGCAGGTCTGGCTGGTTTTAGCTTGCTTGCGAACTGCCATGACTTTGTCAATTTTAGGGATCCATATGACATTGCATATCTGCCTTTGACGTTGCTCTTATGGCTCGACTCTAGAATCATCTTCTCCGGGCGCTTATCTAATATTATTTCATTGTTAAAAAAAAGAAAAAAAAACCAGTGTAATCAACACTGTATCCTATGCGTGAAGCAGCGTGCAGACCCAATGCAGTCACGTGACATAATCCCACCACCATCTGTCCACACCCTTTCAACAGAAAAGTAAGGTGAATACTAATACAAATCCAAGGAAAACATGAATCAAAAAAGCCAGTAAAGAAAAAATACAAGCCATGTCTTGCCGTGTGACTTCACAACGTCATGCTTCCAAACAAGTTCTGGAATCCTGCATGCGCACACAGGGCCCCAAGGCAACCAAGTAAACAACACACAAAGATAGGCGATCAAAACCCAAACCGATTAAAAACTATCTCATAATGACCACTTTACAATTCTGGATATCAAAAACAACAAAAAAGTGAACAATACCCTTTGCAGACTCAGTGCTCCACAAATTGGTGCGCGCACGCAGTGGCGACCCGCGCCGGAACTGGCACACCAAAAGCGCACGAGATCTCACCAATGCACCCGCCTATTCGTCTCTATATACAACAGACACCGGGAATTATACATAAACATCTTCTGAAATGCCGCCAAAAGCCGATTGGGATAAGTATGTTGCGCCGCAGGACGACGAGAAGGACGACAAGGTGGTGCCGCTCAGCGAAGGTGACATTCAGGTGCTAAAAACGTACGGCGCCGCGCCATATGCCAGCCTGTTGAAACAGATCGAAACAGACCTAAAGGAAATCGAGCAGCGGATCAAGGAGAATATCGGGATCAAGGAGTCCGATACGGGCTTGGCCGCGCCGCATTTGTGGGACGTGAGGGGCGATAAGCAACGCATGTCGCTGGAACAACCGTTGCAGGTGGCGCGGTGCTCGAAAATCATCGAGGCCACGAGCCCGCCGCCGACTTTGGACTTTCTTGCGAACGCCGACAACAAGCAGAAGTACGTGATCAACATCAAGCAGATTGCGAAATTCGTTGTGGGCTTGGGCGAGCGTGTTTCTCCTACTGATATCGAGGAGGGCATGCGCGTGGGCGTGGACAGACATAAATACGAGATCCAGTTGCCGTTGCCCCCCAGAATTGACCCCCTGGTGACCATGATGACCGTAGAGGAGAAGCCCGACGTGACCTACGGCGATGTGGGTGGCTGTAAGGAGCAGATTGAGAAGTTGCGTGAAGTGGTGGAGCTTCCTCTTCTTTCGCCCGAGCGGTTTGTCAAATTGGGCATAGACCCGCCCAAGGGCATCTTGCTATACGGCCCGCCCGGAACGGGTAAGACGCTTTGTGCACGTGCCGTCGCCAACCGTACGGACGCGACGTTTATTCGTGTCATTGGCTCTGAATTGGTGCAAAAATACGTCGGTGAAGGCGCGCGCATGGTGCGGGAGTTGTTTGAGATGGCACGTACAAAAAAGGCGTGCATTATATTCTTCGACGAGGTTGACGCCATTGGTGGCGCGAGGTTCGACGACGGTGCAGGTGGAGATAACGAGGTGCAGCGTACTATGTTGGAGTTGATCACCCAATTGGATGGATTCGATCCGCGCGGTAACATCAAGGTCATGTTTGCCACCAATAGGCCCAACACCTTGGACCCAGCGTTGTTGCGTCCGGGCCGGATCGACCGTAAGGTTGAGTTCTCGTTGCCCGATTTGGAAGGCCGCGCCAACATTTTCCGCATTCACGCCAAGACCATGAGTTGCGAGAAAGACATCCGCTGGGAGTTGATCTCACGCTTGTGTCCCAACGCCACAGGTGCCGAGTTGCGCTCGGTGTGCACGGAAGCAGGCATGTTTGCCATCCGCGCCCGGCGGAAGGTGGCCAACGAGAAGGATTTCTTGAAGGCTGTCGAGAAGGTGATCAAGGGCAACTTGAAGTTCAGCTCGACCTCGCAGTACATGCAGTACAACTAGTCGTCTGAGAGTTATCTGTATTTCCATGGTGCAACATTTTCAAGTATCCAATGGGTTATTACGGTTTCACGAAAAAACAATTGACCGTTCTCTGAGTTTCTCGTGGGCTTCGACTCGCGAATAATACTGCTTAGAAGCATTTCAAGGAGTTGCTATGCCAGAAGCTATCCGTCCACATAGTTGGCCTTTTTGCGGATTCCATTCACGGGGTATCCATCGATGAAAAATCTTAGGCATGGTGCGAACCCCTTGTCAAATGAGGGTAAGAGAGGTCCTGCAAATTGTTCGTAGATAAAATACATATTATACAACACTCAATTTTCACGAAAAGCACATTCGTGTGATGGCGATTGTTTTGGGCTGTCGACTGAATGTCACAAACTTCAAACCGAACCTGTTCAAAGACCTAATGCCAGCTCAATTCTGCAAGTCTACTTGTTATCGCCAGTTTTTGGCGAGCTGGCATTATTTAATGTATCATAGACAGACAGACCTTTGTATGAACCAACCTATTCGATGGCGAGCTGGATCAAACTGTCTACAAGTTAAGACTATATTCATGCAATTTTGATTGGTAGAATCATCACCTCAAACAATTTGACTGTAGTTAAAATACTACGTTGGCTTTCCGTCAGTGTACTTTGCTCGGCCTTGGCATATTGAGGCAAAGTGTCCTGGCACTGTGCGGAAACCCCGAGATGACAATATGAGATTTAAACATCCATCAACTTGATGCGACCCCCGCGATCTACCACACGCCAAAGGATGCTATCGTTGAGCATGGCGGACACTTGATGGAATGCACTTTGTTTAAGGTTTGCACCCATCAAACTCAAAAGTTGAAAATTAGGCGGCCCATAACTTGTGTACGTAGACAATTTTGAGGATTTCGTAAACATGATGACGCTGTGCATCGAAGAAAGATTAGTCCCACCAGGATACACATCCCATTCCGTCTGTCTGACACGACGCAATCAACGCGTATGGTGGCGCCTTGTTCGACGTATCATCAAGCCCCAAGGCCTCTGAGCTAGACTTAGGCTTGATATTGACGAAGATTTCCTCCTCCACGCGAAATCTTATTTTCTCATTAATATCGAGAAACAACTCGGACTCCTCATCTGGCTTCCATACCCATGCCTTCTCCACGGGTTTGAATATGCAGCCCTCAAACAAGTAGTCTTTCGGAATGAAGATTTCCTGAAAAAACTCCGTGCGTACCTTGATGCCCTCGGGCGAGCAGTCGGCGATCCAGCCACACAAGATCTCTCCGATGAACGGTTTCCATACAACCATGCGGAATTTCACCTCGACGTATGACCCGCCATCTCCCGGTCTAAGGAGACCATCTTTAATATCCAGCATATCCCAAACGGCCACAGCCAACCCAACATTGGTGATGACTTTGTTGGAATACTTTTGATGAAACTCGTTTTTGAGAACATGGTGGAGAGGTGTGTTGAACGACTGCGGCGGAATTCTCACCAAGTCCGATATCTGTGAAAGAATAAACATGTTTTCGTCTTTCTTTTGCTGTTGAATTCCCTGGGTATTTTCCTCGCGGTATTGGTAACTTGTATGAAATCAACGGTCTTTAGGATCACAGACGATAGACAAGTGCTGGTACTTTATAATATGAAGAGCGACCACGGAAATTTAAATGAAATACAAGCAATGGAAGATACCGCCACTTGAAATCCGCCAAGCTAAATTTATGCAACGGGTATTCGGCTTGTCGCCAGTAAAAGCTTCCAGATTCAGAAAATCAAATTCCCGAGAAATCGCCTGTCGCGGCGATGCGATGTTGGATGTGCAATGTTTTGCATACGCGCTTCCGTTACTATATAAGGCTACGGAGCCCCTGCCTGTTTTCGCAGCCACGCCAAAATTAAGACAGCCAAATTCAGGCCGCAATTCTTGCAAAAGTGCAGCATTTCTCTTAAGATATTTTATAGCAAACGCAGTTGGCTATTTAGTTGAGTCCAAGTAAGTCAACTATTTGATTCCTCGATATAAAGTTTTGGATATGGCAAGACAGGACCCGCTCAACAGAAAGAAAACATACAACTCTAAATCGTCTGACCGACGGGTGGCCAGCGGTAAGCGTGCGGAATCATTTCTTCACAGCACACAGAAAAAGCTAGGGGCCTTGCCGCTGGCAAAAGACGCGTGGGACCCAAAACATTTTCGGTTGTTTGTAGGGAACTTGGGCGAAGATGCCACGGACGAGATGTTGGCAGCGGCTTTCGCTAAGTATGCCAGTGTGAGCCATGTGCGGGTTCCCATGGATAACAAAAGTCAGAAAAACAAGGGGTACGGATTTGTGGCGTTTGCCTCGGCAGAAGACTATTTAAAGGCGTTTAAAGAAATGAACGGGAGGTATGTCGGGCTGAGGCCCGTGCAGCTCAAGCGGGCCGAGGGAAAACCAAAAAAATAGTGATTATTCGACATAATCGCTTCGAACCCCATTTGGCCCTGAAGTGTTTATTTACCTACGCAGAGGGACAGCTAACATTTCGGAGGATTGTCTGTATGCATGAATGTTTTTCGCGCCAAATGCACATCTCTAATTCTCGAGCTCTCAGACTCATGGAATGCTTTCACATCCAGACTATTAATACCTCATCTCTTTTTGTCTCAAGATCAAATGAGTCATCGTGTACTCTTAATAAATTGGCTGCCGCTCACACCGGTCGGACGACGTTGTTTGTTCATGGGGAGGGCGATTACAATCAAGCCAAACGAGAGGCCATTCTCAACAGTCTTCCCAAGACTAGACTCCAAACTTCCGGAATCTTTTGATCCAAAACAAAACCTTCCATCACAGGGAGAATGGAAGCATTTAAAGCAGCACATACCTGGTGAGGCTGAGCAAACGAACACTGTGAGAGACAGAATCCCGATGTTTCCCCTAGCAAAGGAAAACGTTCCTACGCTTTTACCCCGCCCGGGTGTGCCTCGCGTTGGACCCAAAATGCCTTTCAGTCGTGTGGTACAAATTTTGAAAAGCAAAACAGTCCCAGAACTCATATATGAGTCCGAACCTCACAGACTTTACTTTCTTGGTAGTTTCTGTTGTGCAGTGATGTTTACCATCTATGGATGTGTCCTCCTAGAATACTCATGGTTCAACGCCAACAAAAAGTGGGACGAAAATGAGGAGGAATTGGCTTTGCCATTTAGAAGAAGACAGTTCGGTATCGATTTGGCGACATACGGTGCCTTGGGTGCGGTAGCTTTATTTGCCGCGTATCATTTCGCCACGTTTCCTACGAGGCTTATAAGAAGAATGTGGTACCTCCCCGGGCCTATTGAGCATATCAAATTCACCTCATATCCATTAATTCCTGGTAAGGCCACACCGGTGTACACGGTGCCGCTTCAAAATATCGCGAGAAGAGACAAGGCCAGGGTCTGGACAGGAAAAGGCTTTTATGGCACTGCCGACAAATCAATGTTTTTCTTCATTCTTAAGGAAGCTACAACGAATAAGAACTGGGTGGTAGACAGAAAAGGCTTCTTTTGGTCCGATGGCCGTATTTTCGATCTTTTATTCGGTAAAGAAACGATTGCGGAAGCAGAGGCTGGTATTCCATACGATGAACAAATCGGTATTATTCACCGGGAAGTGAAAAAAAAGAAGAAGGAGCTCAGGGAAAAACACGGTGTATTCTATCAATTTAAGCTTGGCGCTAAGGAAGCACAAAAGGACTTGAAGTCTGCCACAAGCTATGCGAAGATATTGGCCGCGAACAAAAAGCCCAAAGCTTTACCGAAGGACAAAAAGTAGTGTAAATAGATATTAATTCGATTCTGAAATGGTAATGATAATCAATTTCACCTAAGAGCAAATGGGTCGATAAGTCCCATGACTCAAATACTCAGACAGGATTTTTTTACGGTTCAATCATATGAGAATAATGTGCAGTTAGGGGTGTCAAGAGGGCGCGATATGAGCTTTAAGAAGTTTTAGTCAACCAATCGGTGAGCATAATGTCACAACTCCACGAAAATACAAAAAAAAATGTGAAAAGCCGTTAGGCAATCAAGAGTATGAAAAGAAAAAAGCCAAAAAACATGATTTCGCCCAGGATCGAACTGGGGACGTTCTGCGTGTTAAGCAGATGCCATAACCAACTAGACCACGAAACCACTGTTCATAATGTCATGGATGAAACTGGCCAAGGTGTTGGCCTGGTAAGTGACAGGTATCACGTGCTAAAAAAACGATTTGTTTAACCGCGGTTTCCTGTTAATACGATTTGTTTCTTTAAAAAAAAAAGAAAGAAATATATGCTAGATTGTATGCAGTCCTAGTCGCACTAGGGCTCATCTTGAAGAGTTTTCACCAGTAACATTAGAAAAAAAAAACATTATAAGGAACCAGCGGTTATTTAGTCTAGTCAATATACAAAGATATCAGAGACCCGCCTAGTAACCGCTTCCCCAGACCCCCAGACCAACCATTGCACTTGGTAGCGCCGCGGGCGTGGCAGGCTTGCGGGACTGGGGGCAGGACCGGGCAATATGGCCGTACTTGCGACACTTGTAACACATCTGCCCTTTCCGGTTGATAACGTTGAAGGCGTTAATCTCCGCAACGGTCAAGGTCGTAATATCGACTTCGTCGGACTCGACGTGGTCCAACTTCATGGCGTCAGGGTGTGGCCAATTCTGGTATCCGGCGCCTGCAGTGGGGACGTGCGACGCGGGCTCATTAGCTGTAGTATTGACTTGGCGCTGGAGGTAGTCGAAGACGGCATTGGCAGAGGTAAGAGGCTGGCGACGGAGGTCGCCAGCATATGGTTCGCCACAGCCATCCATAAGCGTAATGCGAAAATGATCGTCGTTGTGCGCGGAGGCGGGCAATTCTCTTTTTAAACGGGTGAACTCGTCGAGAAACCATTCAAGGGACCGTTTGCCCCGGTTGAGCGTGCGAAGGCCACGAAGGGCGGCATCGCCATAGTTGATGGGGTAAAAAGTCTCCTTAAGAAGGGCGAGCACTCTGGGGCCATCCATGGAGGACCAAGCCTCGGTTTCCATGAGGTTGTTAAGCCAAAGCAGGGCGTTGCCGACAAGCAGCATCGAAATGAGCATACGCTGTTCGGCGGCGTTGCCGAGAAGACGATTGGTCACAGCGTTGATATACTCATTGATGATGTCGGGTTTGCGGGTACCGTCATACTTCATAATGCAAGGGGTAGTCTGGGGATCTCGGTAAGCGGTTACAAGGCGAATGTCTAACTAATTGACTTCTATCTAAATAACCGCCAGTTTCTTATAATATTACTGGTGAAACTCTTCAAGTTGAGCCCTGGTGAGACTAGGACTGCATATAACCTAGCATCTTAGCACGTGATACTTATCACTTGACCAGGCCAACAGCTTGGCCAGTTTCATCCATGACACATATTTTGCGTCGAAGCTAGATTGATAGTGTAGGGCAATTTTCCAAGCGCGAGTTCTTTGTCTATAGAGGCGTTGACTTATGCAAGTAACCGCGGTTTCCTGCTAATACTATTTGTTTCTTTAAAAAAAGATTGCCGCAGTCCGAAATGTAAAGTCGAGGATTCGGGGCGAGGCTCTACTTTTTTTTTTTTTTGCTTAATATCTGATTTAACTCAACCATGAATATTTCTTTAGAAAAAAAAAAGATTGTTCAGAAATGAAAAATCAGCACGTATCACACACTGATGAGAGCGTCCTTTTTTTGTTTGGTACATCTGATTAAGGACTGGGAGCCAGAATTTCTACCTAGCTCTCCACAAAACTATACATGAATATACATAAAACTCTAGTCAGCTTCGCTGCTTTGACTTGCGTTGATATCTTGGTTTGGCTGCATATGAGAATTAATTAGGTTGTCTTTGATTTTACCATACATCTGCCGTCAAATTGCTTTTTTTGCGGTGTTTTTTCGTTTCTTGAATTATAAACTCCTCACTCTTGAGCAAAGAAGTTCGTTGATGCCACTCCAAATTCAGAAAATAGAAAAAATAAAAAAACCTTGCAATGGGTTAGTTTGAATCTTCGCTACTATGAACCAGTTTTTTCAGTTTTGTGTCGCTCTCACATATATCAAGCAAAGAAGCAAAGAAGCAAAAAATCAGAATGTCCATAATAACATGCTCTGCGTTATCATGCACACCAGAACGTTCTATTGAATTCCTTTCGAGAAGATCACTGCCAGGTGAACAATATCGGTTCCAATCAGATGTACCCAGCAAAAAGTAAAGAAAACTAAACAACAAGTTGTATCCAGAGAAAAAAAAAAATCAAGCAATTATTTGCATAGAGAGAAAAATAGACCTCAAGGAGCATTAGCCAGATTGATGAATGACAGTCCTATAATGGGATATATCTTTAAAAAAAAAAGTGGTGTTCGTATGTCCCTTATAATTTCTCTTCGGTAGTTCATGCCGCCAACGCGCACCATTTTTTTGATTAAATATATTATTAAAAAGGAAAACTATATCTATATACCTACACTAAAAACTCTTAAATACCTTTTTGGGAGGAATACTGAGTAGCGAGAACCCATGACCATCCCGGCCCCTAGCCTCTCCTCCTTATTCCCCCAATTTTAATGACCGGGAATCGAACCGCGGCTTTGCAGGTGTAATTTGGGTAAACATCTTGTGCGCTATACCAAACACAGGAGGCCTGTATACAGTCTTGGGACAGTATGTAATATATTAAATACTTGTGAGTGAAGACCATCAAAATAAGAAATTTCACAATAAGGGCGTGTGGCGCAGTTGGTAGCGCGACTGCTCCGCAAGCAGTAGGTCATCGGTTCAAATCCGGTCACGTCCATTTATTTTTCAAAATATTTTTTTTAATTCTCATGCATTTTATGATTCGAATTTTATACAGCACCTTCATTGCATGGTCGTTCATATTATATATATACTCGTTAGCTTTTCTCTCTTTTCAACGTATCTATCTCATGTAGTAGGTTACGAATGTACGTAGCCGCCAATTCGATAGTGGTGGCTTTCGAGGGCACGGTCACGGTCTCCTGAAAGTTCTGCGGGATCAACAGCGACAATTCGTGCACCGCCTGATTCATTCTAAGGCGCCTACCCTGCTCAGCAGTTTTATGTGATGTTTTTTTGCCCGGCGTGCGGTGTCGTTTTCCGGATTCGGGCCCTGCGTGTTCCCCGCCCACTGCTTCTAGCGTGGGGGACGTCTCTAACAGCGAGCTAAGGGCTGGTGCTGAGTTGGAGGCAGAAGAGAATTCAAGATTCGAGACTTGAGCAGAACCAGGCATAGAGCTTGTGTTATTATGAGCAGAACCTGCGGCACAAGTAGGCATGTAACCGGGTAAAGACTGTTTTCTCGAATGGTCTGAATTCACAAAATCACTGTGGTCATTGATTGCTTCGTCTCTGTCTGGTTCCGAGACATCCATATTCTCGTCTCTCTGCAGTTCTGCAAGCCTTTTCATAGTGAAACCCATGAGCGTGCCGGGCCCAAACGCCGCTGCAGGTGATGTGTGGCCGGAATTGAATGTATTTTGCGATTCGATAATGACTTTCTTACCCTGTGGTGGGAGCATCGGCGTTGTGTCTGTAGAATTTAGTTTCTCATGCTTTTCGGGGACGTGCAGTGGTACTTTCCGGAGCGAGGGCAGCTGTTTCACTTTTGACGACACTGCAGCAAGTTGGGGCGTCAGGTGCGGCGTCCTGCGTTTAGCCGGGTTTCCATTTGTGTAGCTATCGCCGGCAAATGCCGCCAGAGGCCGGCGCCGATCAGTTTCAAACGCCGAAGAAGCCGAGAATCCCGAAATACCGGGCCCTGCCATATTTGCATGCAGTTGTGCCTTTAACGCAGGTGATGTGAGCGGCTCAAAGTTAGTTGCTGCAGGCACGAATAGTTGAGAGTTACTATTGATTTGCAGTTCCAGCGGCGTCACTGCCGGTGACGCTAGTGGCGTGAAATGCGCCCCAGGGACTGTCGGATTCTGTTGGGTCATCATTGGCGTCAGCCTCCGCGATCGCTGCTGTCTTTGTGTTTGAATCAAGTGCTCTTGGTTGTACAGTTTGCTGTTTTGACTGGGCAAAATGGGCGACTGAAAAACAGTGGCCCGATTAGGCACTTTTGGGGCCGTTTTAAGCCTTAAATTTGCCGCTTGGAGTGCCGGCGTGTTTTCAGGAAATTCCAGCGGCGGGTAAGCCCTTGATTTGTGGCCAAGGTCTTGAGACTCGATAAAATCCATGCTGTCAAGCCGGAATTCGGGCGTTTCTATAACATCGCCAGCCTTAAGGGGCGTATCGTAGTAGCTACTGCCAAGCAGGTCGAGAAAAAACGCCTCTTGCGATAACTGGCCAAGATTTTCGTTCATCAGGGGCTGTACCGGGCCCTCTTGAGTGTCATTTGGCTCGAGGATGTGGCCCTGTGGACTTACGGCAGATGAATGCCGGTGTTCGTGTGACATACCGTCTGATTCGTGGTTGTAGCTTTCGAGAGATTGCTGCAGATGTAAGTCTTGCTCTTGGTAGACTCCAGGGGGCAAAATCGGCGGGGTTTGCGTCTGATTAGTGTACAATCCCGACGCGGTTCGTGATACGCTCAACAGCGCGCGTCTTTGTAGTTCACGCGCCGGCGACAACGCAAATTCCGAGTGGGTTTGTGGATGGGAAGTGTTGCCGGGTGAATTCTGCATGTACTGGCGAAACTCCTGTTGATTTTGAGCGAGTTTAGACGTGTTTCTGTATGTGCCGGCGCCGGGCAGAAGGCCCCATTCAGAGCCCATTCTCTGGCAGTGGGGCTGGGGTGGCACGTGCGGGGGCAAGGACGGCAGGACAGCCCTCTAATAACGTTGAGTGTGAAACAGAATCGGATTCTCCGAAACGGCCAGATTGACTCCCAGGGAAAACGTGACTCAAAAATTGCACGCGGCGATAGAATAGTGAAAACCTTGGCGATATGATCATACAAATTGCGTCCCCAAACGTGTGTATGGAACTGCGCAGTGGTGCGCCTCGCGTTACTTTACAAGCACACGATCCATCCATGGCATGGAGAGTCAGAAAGCGGAAATTATATGTGAAGTGCGTTTCTTTATCTTCCATTTTCCATTTTCCATTTTCCATTTTCCACTATCCACTTTTCAAATATGTATTCTTGGAATTTACAGGCTATAAGTTTAAAAAAATAGATGAAATCCGCCAGATTATGCTTGAGTATAATGGATGTGGTGACTGCGCTGCGTCCTTTCGCATGTGGCGCACATCAATGCACTGATACACCCTGGAAATACCTGAAACTGAACCAAGTTTCGTTTTTTTTCTTATTTTTTTCTTATTTTTTTTCTTTTTTCAAAATTAAACAAACGCGTTGATGCTCAAAAGAATCCAGAACATGCATTTAAACTTTCAGGTTTGCCGGAGAACAACGTCGCTAGCACGATAGGAGTGTCAAGTTTCTTCACTCACCTATTGGGTGCCGCATGTATACCATCCTGTGTCTTGATTGGACGCGCGGAATTATTTTTGACAGGATTATCGGAGATAGATATAGAGGACAGAGAAGTTTCAGGTGTTCGTGAAAAAGGGCCAGTATGCCAGGCAAGTGACCACAGGAATTTCATGGAATTTCTTCTTTTTCTATATTTAGTTGAATGGGAAACGTGACCAATTTTCTGGGTATGACCATTCCCGAATTAAGGATCAATGGAGACGGTCGAGATGTAATTTGGCATTCGAATCCCATGTGGCGTGTTTATGTGCAGGATAATGGAGATATCAAAAGCCGTAATTTTGATAGATTATTACACAGCACTAAACTGAGTAATTTTTTTTTCTTTTTTTTTCTTTTTTTTTGGATTTTACATCGGATTAAGGACTGGGGGCCCGAATTTGTGCCAGAATTCTTTACCTAGCTCTTCACAAAATTATTTATGAGCATATAAGCTGCTTCGCTACCATGCCTTGCGTTGATATCTTGGCTTAACACAATATGAGATTTAATTAGGTTGCCATCGAATGGCTGGACTTCCAAGGAGTCCACGGGACTAAATCGGTTCGTTTCGTGTCCGAGTCAAGAGACTCGAGACTTGACTCGGGCAAATGATATGGTTCTTCTAACAAAAATCTTTTGTTTGATCGATACAGAACATAATGCGCGAGCTTATCTAGGTTTGACTCGGATCTTTTCAAAGTCTGAACTAAACCAACTATAAGCTACCAGATTGGCCTTGGAAAAAGCTTTGGCCGATTTTTTGCGTGAGATTCCGTAATGTCGAAAATCCAACTCTCTTTTTGTATTTTGCACCGGCTTGTAGTTTGTGACTTCCTGGAGCAGAAAGAGCCAATTGCGCGGCACCGTTCATCCATCAGAAGAATACCCGCGCAAAGATTCACTTTTTATACCACTTTATGGGAACAAGCTGGCAAAGCAGTAAGCATTGAAAAAAGAGGTTTGTAGAAACACATGTTGATCTTTCTGATCAATCTAAAAGCCAAACATCAAAGTGATTCCCGCATGGGATGTCTGAATATCCCTTCAAATTGATCCCATGAGGTAGGTACTTGTCGCCTCGCCTAATGAAAAAACGACACTGCAGGGTCTTCATACAGACTTCCATCAACTCTCTTGATCTATGCTGAAACCTCCAGCACCATGCCACTAAATCTTTGCGTTCACTTTCTTATGCTTAAGAATGAACCTCGCCTCTCTTTCACCACTATTGAACGCTCCGTGTGCGTCATTGCTAAAGCTCTTGCATATATATAGAGTGACGAGTTTTGATTTAGTCAGTCAAAAAAGTCAGAACCTCGTCTTTACGACAATCCAATCGGTTTCTCCACGTGTCAGTTCCACCAGCGTCCCCTTTATTTCGACATTGTCCAGCACCAGTTATTGATATGCTGGAATTCTTTAGAACGAAACATTTGTTTGAGAAGAGTTTCAAATCTTTTTAGAAATATAATACTTCAAATCATTGTGGCCTAGATACAAATATATCTGATGCCAGCAATTGAACTAGAGGCAGCAAGAGCATTCAAACCCACAAACATCAAACTCTTACTAAAGGCTAAATGAGCCATATTTGAGAAGTTCGTATCGTAAATGGTATGTGTCGAAGTTCACCATCTCCTCGTTTAGAATTCCTATATTCCATTATTGGTCAAGGGCGTATTCAGCGTCGGTGGCTGTTCACATTTACACGCATGTCCGAAAGCACATCGAACAAAGAGCTAAACATCTTGAATAACACATACAAGGTACGGTCGAGCTTTCAAATCCGCGTGATTTTATTATCCATTGATAAGGCGAGCTTGCCATGTGAATCATAGCAACTAATTTATGACCTGGAACGTCACTATATCAGTCGTACTTTAGTTATCAACAGTCTCCCGTATGACTTTAATCGTGTATTTAACAAATGCGTATGGCCGCTTGACATCTTCAAGGCGGGCGAGATCTCTTTATGGACTGTGGGATTGGAAGAATTTCAGACTTGGAGTCTTCAAGATGATTCTTGAACTGAAAAATCGAACGAGGTATCAATCATTTACTTCTTTCATTTCACCGAAAAACTGGCTCAGATTTCCTTCGGTGGCATACACAGTGTGGTTTTGGTAATGCAGATTTTAGATTCGCTCCCTTTACCGGCTTGAATTCTGAATCTAAGAAATTTCAGAAGCTGGAAAATTGATAGCGGGTCTCGGTCGACTGGAATCTGCTTGACATACAGGCATTTACGCCACCTCATTTCAAAAATGCCGGCTATGATCAAGATGTACCTGACTTTCATTATACAATGCAGGCTTTCATTTTCTCAAACATCGAGAGTTTTGGCCAGATGAATCTGGATATAAATTGATTTGCTTTGAATCTTAATAGATCAAAGGAGAGCTGTAAAAGTTCGACATTTGTGTCAAAGTCGGCTATATGGCTGCGGTTTCACGGAACTATGACTGTCCTGATGGAGATTGGCAACGCCAATTTGGTAATTCGAGATAAAAGGCCGAATGATGCGGGTGACAGTTGTCAAAAAAGGTCGATAGATGAGCTTATAATACTGGTAAAAAGGCCAGATTGTAAGTTTAGTCAACCAAAAATAGCCATCACTCAGGTTGCTGTTGGTTTCAAGGGTAAAACATAATATCCAGCATTACATAATATCCAGCATTAGCAAGATATTGAATAGCGATATTCTTTAAGTCACGTCAAAATAACTATACCAAAAGTAACAGTGCTCTTTTCCGCGTTCAACGTCCTTTAATGGACCCAGAGAATGGAACTGTGTAAAGGAAAGGATTTGGAAACGGTTCAACTGACACCATTTCAGCCGTGGTATGAAATAAATCGATCTTAGCTTCGAGCAGAAGTCGCCGAAGTGGCCTAATAATCAATTAAATTGCGTGGTATCGTTATTGGGCAAACGGGCAGTCCAGTGCCTCCCCAAATTGGCTCAAAAATATCCGTATAATAATATGCAGCCAGCTTCAGCCAATGGATGAAAGTCACGGGTAGTATCGCGTAAATTTTGTGAGTATTTTAGAAGAAGTTCATTGGTTAGAACGAATACAGTTGGTTTTCTGAAATAAACTCTACAATCGCGATATTTATAAGTATAATCAATAAAGTAACACATCCGAAACTTCAGTAATCGAGGGTTCTCATGCTCAAAGCGTGTGTCATCAACAAATGCCCTCTAACTCATATCGAGAGGACCCGGGAGGCGAAGTAGGCTTGAAGGTAAATGGCTCGCCAACATTCTCAAGGTTCTGTTTGCGTTCGCAGCTTGGAAAATGAATTCTGCTTGGTCTGAAAAAGGCACACCCATAATCCGGTTGAAGTCGCTTTTCCAAAACCCTAAAAGCATGGTGAGTCGAGATATTTCAGAAACAAAGTCCTCTCTAAGTATTTCTGGTGTGCCACTGGAATCAAAAAGAGCCAAAAGACGCACATTGAGCTCGGTCACACGGTATATTAGACGATGGGTCTTGCTCCCCAAAAAGTTGTATCGCTTCAATTTGTGTACTGTTAGATCCATGTCTTGAAACATTTTCTGTACAAACTTGAACTTCTGAGAGAGGGGTTTGCATAGTCTAACGCCATCTGCCAAAAGGGAGATGTTCATAAGTTTACCATATAATTCTTTTGAAGCCGATTCAAAGGCATCAACGTCAAACCCCCAATTGTCTGAGTAAGTTTTGAGATTGAAGCTGAACTTTTCTAGCTCAAGTTCCATTTTGGGGAATTCGATGCAAATTCTGTACTTCGAAGCCAACGATTCGTGTGAGGTTACACCTGGAATTGGCGGAAAAGGCGCATCCGTCACGGGCAATGAAGATAACGAAAAACTTTTTCCAGGAAGATTTGCCGTTTTTGATACCAGCAAGCAAATGAGGCTGGCGACACCATGCCTCAATTTCATCTTATTACCCATGAACGCCTAAGTAAATATTATGTCAACGGGTGCAGATAAAGGCATGCTCTCTTTTATAGTAAAAATTTATGAGCGTAGTTCCAGGCGTTTAGATTGTCATTCAGTGAGTGGAGATATCCAGTGGCTACCTGTAAATCGAACCTTCAAATTCAGGTTGATTTACAAGTCGATTTACAAGTCGATTTACCCTGAATTCCTTTTTGTACTCCTCATCTATCATGAAATCGAAACGAGGATATTATGCTCAGAAACACTGGCATGATAGTCAAACTTGATGTGAAATTCAACTTTTTATTTGCTTGCTCGCAAAAAACACCATTGAGTTGGTAGCTTTTACAAAACAACCAATGAAATGCTTCTGGTTCCCGTGTTATCTGTCCCTATGGACTTGGTTTCATCAACAGTCTGACTATGGTGGAAAGGCATAGAGTTCAAAGCAAACTTGAACAAAGGCAGAACGGGGATTTCCGATTCCACATCAATCCAGGCAAAGACTACAGCGGCAGCGAGGCGGAAATTGAGTCGTGTGAACTTCAGTTTCTGTCACTACCGGAATTTCGAAAGGGAAGGATTTTTGTGAAGGTTTCAGTACAGACTCTCTACCTGAGTATGACGATGACGCATTTCAGGTAGGGGTAGGAGACGATACACACAAGCTCAACAAAAATGAACTAAGTGTGGGGTCTAAACATTTTGAGCCCTTATCATTGCTTATGCGAACAAGCAATTGGAAGTAATTAGAGTAAGCAAGTGAAAAAATAACTCCGCGACGGGGAATCGAACCCCGGTCCAGCGCGCGACAAGCGCCGATTCTAGCCACTAAACTATCACGGACAAGATGTTTCATTTGAAAGCGAGCTTTCTCAAGTGCAAGAAGAGTCACTGTAGTCACATGACTTGAAGCACGTGCTGTTTCTGACGTATGCAGGTTTTTTTTCTATAGATATATAGATTTTTGACCGTTTAACAGCGGTTTCCTGTTAATACGATTTGTTTCTTTAAAAAACAAAAAATTGGACTTCGTGTCTATGAAATCCAGCTTGCTTTCTCTCGAGGTTTCGAACACAGGAACATTTACAAGAAATCGTCCTGCTCAGTGGACCATGTATCCAGCCCTGGCATGCTATTCAGACTAAAAAGCTGTAGAGATACTTAAGAGGTGATAAAAACCACTTGAGAAACGGAAGGTCCATATGAAGAAGCGTATCTTTGCGCTCACGTGCAAGAATAGACTGAAACGATTATGATAATGGGCCTATATGATCGCCTGTAGTATTCGTGTTTGACAGTTTCTCTCTGTATTTTTTCTGTAATACGGGTCCTCTGGCCAATGGCGGCCAGAAACCCCGAAGGCGCCTCTCACAGATCAAACGAAATTTCAGAAATGAAACTGACACAACATCGTTTTCTCATTGCAATTGCGTAGCTTCGAAACGGGTGTAATTCAACCATTTTCCTTTTTTT
>JAKTUB010000436.1:2919-20970 GCA_030556465.1 Metschnikowia picachoensis | reverse complement strand
CCACCAAAGAGACAAAATCGCCCCATAATTCTCACTTACCCTGTATGAAATCGTACTTTCGTACAGGTTTGAATACGACGATGTACGAGAAATCCGGAATACTGATCTTAGGTACCCCTTTTGGCTTGACCGCATTCCAGGACCAAGCCTTTCTTACCGGCCAGCGTGAGTTTCCCGGCCGTCAAGTATATAACGATGGTTTCCCCTGAAACCGGGAAGCCAGGCTGGCTTTACTGGTAGAGCACAATAAATATCTGTCTGGAACGAAGAACCTAACACTATATATGAATACAGTAAGACCTGTTTATAGGTGCCGTATCTATTGAGCGGAAATTGAAATAGTACCCAGGCTATCTTCTTAAAAAGCGCTTTTTGGTGGGAGAAACAATTTCTCGCTCAGCTTAAGAAGAATATAGCTAGGTTGTCTCTTTAACCAAGATTCTTATAGACAAGTCCTACCATATATAGAACCCTAGCCAGCTTCGCTACCTTGCCTTGTGTAGATATCCTGGCTTTGCTGCGTATGAGATTGCATTAGGCTTCATCGCCCTATTGGCTGCGCTTTCCCCACCGACCACTTCAGATCTCCCATTATCGTCCATTCTAGCATCATCGGAGCTGTGGGTTTGATTTTCGGTAGCCAGCTCATGGAAATTAGAGCCTTTCCTCAACATAGAAGTGAATCTGTATACTAATCGAATGAAAATTGGTAATTATCAACGTATGTGTTTGTTTTCCTCTTTAACTGTGGCTTTGCTATAATTTGGGAATGCGAGGTCTGGTCAAAGCCGCCAAATTCGAGTTTTTATCGAATGAAAACAAACTTGTCCGGTTCACTGAAGCACCGAATATGAATAAGCTCGAGACGGGTCTGTGCTTATCGCAAGCAGTCCCCGGTATACTTACTGAAAGCCAGAAAATAAACTAATATCTGATAGTACGTAGGTTTCTCGTTTCCAAATGAAAATAAAAGCATAAAAAAATTAAAAAAAATTAAAAGTCAGGTTCGAAAGCTAAGGTGTGGCTTGTGGCTACGAATTGTGGACATTTTCATATAAGTTAAACATGCGCGAAGCTGAAGCTGTAGGTGCAACAGAGCTCAGAGGAATACAAATCCCCAGTGCACTTGTGATGCCTACTAGTTCCTCGTTGGCTTTCTTGCCAGGCAGTCGAGGATCAGAAAAGAGGGGAATTCTTATGGATGCTGAAAACGGGAATTTCACATACATGGGCAAAAAGCACGCGCTAAGAGTGGGCAGACCAAATAAGTACATATGTCGGCTAGTTGAGTGGGGATTACCCATGCCCTAGGGATATGTGGACCTTCTCAGCATACCCAAAATGACCTTCCTTTTCTTTATTTCCATTTGCTCATTGTATTGCCCGAAAAGTTTGCTAATTTGTAGAATTTCTTTCCGCTTGATTCTGTAGAACCGTTTCCCTCATATATCTCTTTTATGGTCGGTTGAACGTATCGTATGAGCTTGATATAGAGTCAGGAAAGCTGTTTTTCCAGGTTGTTGCTTTATTATAATTGTTTCCGCCTAGCTCAATAACCTGAATTTCCATCACACCTGTGAGCTACCGCATCTTATAACTTCGCTCAACTTCTTTACCCTCAGCTATAGGTATCCTCGAAATTGCCTCAACACTTGAAGATATTAATTCTCTCATTACTCCTTTGATTGAGCTATTGAAACAGACCTTCGGCCCTGATGACGCTTTTCGGTCAAAAAAATCAAAAGGTACCCAGCATGAGACTCCTCTCCGGGGGTCCAGCACTCGGGACCCGGATTTTTGACCCTGAACTGGAGGAAGAAATCCCCTCAAATGGCCTTATGCGTGAAGCCCTTTTACCGCCCCGGATTTATTACGCCCCGTGGAATACTGGCCCACACGGCGTGCCACCTTTACTGGCCTCGGCGAATAATCTTATCGGAGGTAACATCTCTGGAAATAATGAGCTTGAGCATTCAGGAGTATCCTCAGAGAGATGCTCACAAGTGGTGCCATATCAAAATCGTAGAAGAACGCAAGTTTTGGGAAACCACATCCAATTCCTTGCTGAAAATTCTGGCCTCGGAAGGGTGACGCCCCATGGCTTGTATTCGACTAGATTACAGCGTCCCGCCTACAGAAGAGAAAGCCTTGGAAGGCCAGAAGACCAGGATTTCTGGCGCAACTCAAGAATGAGTGAACACTTCTCGAATGCACTTGCCGATTTCATCGCGGCTTCAATCAAGCCTGAAATTCCTCGCAATCGCTCGTTTCCCGCAGTCACCCGCCGGGGTTTGGAGTTTTTACATGCGGACATCGTGAAGTCAATGGCCCACAAGGCAGCAGACACCACAACCGAACTTCACGACCTTTTGGTCGAGCGTATGCATTTGCATGTGCCAAAAATCAGGGGGGACTTCAAACATTTCAAACAATGCATGGGCGCTATTTTTGCGGCCACACTTCCGAACACCATGGATGGACTAAACCGCTTGAGTATCTGCAGTAGCATTGAGCAGTTTCCCCAACTCTGTTTGGTGGAAGGTGTTCAAGGCCTTGTTGATGATATTGATAACTTTTCCGAGATGGGGGAAGCTCTTTCCGTTGACTTTGAGCACGTGGCCAATTCGGGAAAGATCATGAGAAGTGTTCCTGGCTACTTGGCTCTCCAATTTGAAGATGTCAAATTCTCGGCCAGTGATTATTTACAGCTGTTAGCCGCCGAAAACATCACGGAGGAAGCAAAGTCACTTACGCCCACAAGACCTTCTTCCATGATCTTCTTGAGCGTGCCCATGCCGGAAAATGACTCGGAATCGAATTCAGAGGACTGGGATCACGCGGCGCTCTTCGTGGCATATCTGAATGAAAAAGAACCGGCCAGCAATGACGGAAACGCGTTTGATCAATTCAAAATTAACGTTGAGTCCACTGTTGAAGCAAGTGTTGTTGTTGGTGATGATACCAAAACTGCCAAAATCGTAAAACATGACGATCAGCCAGACGCAACTGCAACTGAGCCTCAATGTGATTTTAATGCGGGCGTGGAGTTTGCAACCGCGGAATTGGCAACCATGGATCCTCCAAAGCCCCATTCGCCGGGTTTCACGAATCTTCACAAAAGCTTATTGTTACCTAATCTTCCCGAACCTTATTTCCTGACTGTTTTGGAATTGTCCACATTCAAGGGAGAAGTTGTGAATACGAATTCCGAGCAGTTCTCGGACTCCCCGCGTGACTCAGTTTTCAGACTTTTGACTCCTATCACTGAAGAGTCCCAAAGTCAATCCAGTTCACGTACCGCTTCAATTACTTGTGAGCCATCGCTTAAATCTGAAAGCATCATGTCCGCCGGGTCAACTGATGTCAAACTCTCTGTGCTGAACGACATTTTACAGGCGGATGGCGTCAGTCCCAGCCCCTCAAACGAGTCCATGGATTTGGCACAAGGAGCCGGTCAAGATGGTGGTCAGATCTTGGTGAAACCGGACAGACCCGTAAGTGATGTGAGTGATTCTAGCGTTGAAGTATTCCTAGTCAATGATGTTACTAAGGTGCTGGATGTGCCGGCGGGAAGGACTCTGTTGGTATCTTCTGAGACAGCAGAACCGTGGAAGAAGACCAAGTTGTTTCTTCTCAACTTTGAAGGATCCAAGGAGTTCACGACTACTAGTCCGCCGACCGTCATCCGGTGTGTCCGCTTGGCTCGCGCTAGTATACTTGGCTTCCCTGGGGCTGCTGAGCGATATGAGAACAATCAAAGACGCTATTTCGAGAAAATCTCGGATAGCTATCATCATGCGATCGCCCGCTTGTTCCATATGGCGCTTGACCGCATATTGCCAGATAAATAGCATGTGTTCGACATTTACTGTCCTTTCAATTTTCTTTTTATATAAAAGTTGAAATACATGATGTAAAGATAAATGTTCTTTATAGCATATTCATTTAAGAAACCCGCACGGTTCTTTTGTGCGGTATATTCTCAAGGGAGGAGTAAAATTGACTTGTTACCAATGCCTTCTCCTTTTGGGTCACGCTTTTCTTTCTTTTTACTGTTTCTGGTTGGCTTTATTGACAGTTTCGACGCCCTCAATCTGTCAGGTTCCAACATTTCACAAATTTGCGCACATCACACTAGGACTCAGAATAAACTTTCTTTTCGGTTTCCACGCAAATCAACTCAAAGTATGACTCATCGTACTGCTTTTCAGTTCTGCGTCAAATATCATCATTACGTAATAGGGTTTCATAAAGTTGTGACTGAATAGTCGCGTGCCGTGGGAAAAGCAATTTTCTTTCCTATCTCGTCTACATGAGCGTGCATTTGTCCTGAAAATTATTTCAAAATACGGAAAAAGCAACTTAAGTTACTTAATCGCTTGCGTCTGAAACTTCGGAAGTTGACGCAGCCTGGTGCTTACTTAACACCACTAACGCAATGAGCCATTGTCGCGTCTCAAAGGAGAAAGAACGTCTTACTTTCCGCGCATAGAGATGCTTTCGCCCCATTGGGAATCTTCAACTTAAAGCGGTTGCAAATTGGTATAAAATAGTGGCTCTTCTCCAGCACACTAAGTTTTTTCTATTATCATCATCCAACAAAAACGAATCTGATATCACAATGGCTGCTCCTCAATCTTCCAACAAAACTAACTCTGCCCCAAACAAGGACAACTGGTTGACTGCCACCACTAGAACCGGATGGTACTCTTCTTGCGTCATTGCTTAGAGATGTGCAATTATCTAAGAATCTTTACCCAGAATCTTTTCGTTTTTAGTCTGTTTCTCTTTTAAGTCAGTTTCTTTTTCGAAGTTTTCTCTATGGAAACTTATTGTTTTTTATAGTCAATACACAAAATAATTTAATGCGGTATAAGAGTAACGCCACACAAGTTGATACTTCAAGTATTCACCATTTGGCAATGACGTAATGATGATCTTACCTATTTTTCTTCAAATGAGGAAGAAAACTACAACGAGGGCAAGGCAATAAACAATCTAGAGTGGTATTCTGGGTTCTGTCAACACGTTCGATAGCATATGGCCGCACAAATCTTTCATTCTCCATAAATTGCTGGAAAAAATCTCGATAATCCACTATAGAACCTTGTAAACTCTTATGTTGCCAAAATTCACCTTTCTTCTCTTTTTGCTCCTCCAGCAAGGACCTTCGTTCCAGAACATGAAATGCGGCGCCCAGTTTTGGCCGTGAGATACCACCCAATTCCATAAACGTTCCATAAACGACCAATCACGCAAGCTAATTTGCAGTGTAAACGTCATCTCTCGCGTTAAGGTTATTGATAATACTAATTCGGAATTCTGGGATTCTCTGTTTCGCTAATATTACCACATCCGGCCAAATATTTGACATGTTTGGCAGCCGAAATGACTCCGCTTGAGTTCACAAGAGCGGTGTGAGCGTTGAGAGATTCCATCGCAAACGATCAAGACAAGAATCGATAAATTTATCTCAATAAAAACGAGGCAAAACCAAGGAACCCTTTCTCATTTCATTCTGATTTCCTCAAACTTACCACTTCTCCTTATGCTGTATTTGCCTATAAGATTACTACAGTGTGACCGTGGGCCAGAGATGTTCAAAAGGCCTACGCTACGCATGCGTAGCATCCAATTCGGGCTACGCTACTAAAGCGTCGCGTAGCAGGAAGCTGTGTCTCAAAATCTGTGTATGAATCATGAATGATGTCGTATAGTCTATGGTATTACTGGGAATAGAGACATCAAGCAAGTAGCGCTAATAAAAACGTAAGAAACTGGTATTATTAGATGAAGTCAGACGTACAAATATTCGCTCGAAAAAGAGAGCAAGCGAATCCATGGCACTGGTGACCGTGGTCTATTGCAGGAAAATGTTCATACTATCCTCCAGCTCATCTTCATGATCTGTCGCAAGATCGTGGTCAGTAAGTAGCTCAACGCTTTCTTCCTCTCTTTGAAAAGCTTTAGTTCGGGTCTGGCGTCAAGAAAATCGGAGGTGCATTGCTTGGCAATACTCGTAGTACTTGCCTAAATGGAACACCTAACATGGCGCATCTGATAATCTAAGGCACGCCATTCACGGTTCACGCGTTTTCAAGGCACGCAATTCGCGACTTCACGGTTCGGAAAGAATGTTGGGCACGCACACCAGGGGCTTTTTCGAAAATTAGCCATTGAAATACCCTTAAAACCGGGTTTCTATCCATATAGAGATTATACTGCATACAAGCTCGACGCTTTCTACTCTACGCTACTCCGTAGCTACGCTGAGAGCCAGCGTATGTGTTGCGTAGAGTAGAGAGCGTAGCTACTCAGTAGCGTAGCGTATTAAATTCTCTACGCGGCTACGCACTTTTTGCCCATCTCTGTGCTGCCACGTGTGGGGCCGCGCGCCGGGCTAACGATATCGTAAACGACCCGCGCGAACTATCGCAAAATTCCACCGCGAAAGCACATCATCGCGTTAACTCGAAAAGGCCAGCATATCCATTTTGGTAAACCGTTCACGACGTATATTGTTACTTAAAAAAAAAAAACACTTTTGGACAAAAACTGGATACTTTTAAGCACCATCAGGCCTATACTTCGTGCTGAGATCCACTATTCGTGAATGCTACTGTGTCCTTATCCAATAAGACCCAGATAGTTATATACTTTTACGCTAAAATTTTGAGCCAAAGACCCAAAACTCAACAATTGATTGCTAACGCTCTGGTCTCTGCAGATTTGCAACTAGCTTCAGATAAAAAAACATGTCGTCCGGCCCGAAATTGCTCTCGCTCGACGCGTTCGCCAAAACCGTCGAAGATGCCCGCGTGAAAACAGCCTCAGGCGGCTTGATTACCATGATATGCGTGCTTATCGTGATGTTTTTGATCAGAAACGAATATTACGACTATACTAGTGTCGTGATTCGGCCAGAACTCGTGGTGGATCGAGACGTGAATAAGCAGCTAGACATAAACTTGGATATTACATTCCCGGACATACCTTGTGGCGTGCTCACGCTCGATATCTTGGATCTTACAGGAGACTTGCACCTTGATGTTTTCGGGTCGGGATTCGATATTTTCCGTGTTCTTCCGCTGGGTCAGGAGATCAAGGATGACTTGCCGATTTTGTCTGGAATCAACAAAGTGGACGAGAAATGCCGCGGTTTGACCGAGGAAGAAATCAAAGAAAACAAGCCGTGTGAGTCCTGTTACGGTGCGTTGGTCCAGGATAACAGCCAGTTTTGTTGCAACACGTGTGAGTCTGTGCGGTTGGCGTATGCTGTCCAACAGTGGGGCTTCTTCGATGGCTCGGACATCCAGCAGTGTGAAAGAGAAGGCTACGTGACGAAAATCAAAGAACGGATTTCCCAAAATGAGGGCTGTCGTGTCAAAGGGCTGGCGAAAATTAACCGGATCTCGGGCAATTTGCACTTTGCTCCAGGTACGTCTTTTTCTTACATGGGTAGACATTCCCACGACTTGTCTTTGTGGACGAAATACCCGGAAAAGTTCACGCTCAACCACAAAATCAACCATTTTTCGTTTGGCGCTGACCCGGGCTCGTTGTTGAGCATTGCATCCCCTGAAGAAGAAGACCAGGTGCCGTCAATCCATCCTTTGGATGGGTACACTTTCACGGCTGGCAAGAAGAATCACGTGGCACTGTACTACCTTTCCGTGGTGTCCACGCGGGTGGAGTTTTTGGAAAACCGCGAGCCTGCGGTGGATACGAATCAATTTTCCGTCATCACGCATGACAGACCAATTCAAGGCGGCAGAGATGATGATCATCAAAACACTTTACATGCACAAGGGGGCGTGCCTGGCGCGTTTTTCCACTTTGATATCCTGCCCATGAAAATCATCAACCGGGAGGAGTATGCCAAGACGTGGTCCGGGTTCATCTTGGGCGTGGTAAGTTCTATTGCCGGTGTTTTGACCGTGGGTGCCGTTCTCGACCGCTCTGTCTGGGCGGCAGAGCAAGCAATCAGGGGGAAAAAGGATCTTTAGGGGTAGAGAAGATTATGGTGGTGTTTTAGGTGAGAATGAGTGAGTACTGACTGGTCTGGGGGATGGACCTTTTGTGACGACACGCACCACGCAAGGAGACGCTACGGAAGAAGCTTGCGTGTAGCATAAAGCCAGATTGTGCATTTTTATTTAGCAGTTGCATGCAGCAGATGAAAAGGAGAGTTTTGGCATGCCTGTTGGAGGGTGTGCCGTTGGATGATGTTGAGTACTTTATAGAGACTAATGGTGTGAACGAGCCTGAAGTTTCCTACTGAGAAAAGCCTGTGAAAACCATTTACAAACAAAAAAAAGGCTTTTGAGCTCGATTGACAAAAGGACCACACTTTTCTTGAAATATTTGGGCGGTGGTGAATTCGATAGACTGATGTGAAAATGTAATTTGCTATGAAACTCATAGCGTCATGTTTGGAGATAGGACCCCTTGATGATTTACGTTTCGCTTACAATGATATCATACATCTTTTTATACACTTCTCATTTGCTTATAATGATTTTGTATTCAAAGGAGTAGACATGGTCTATTGACAGTGAGGGGTTGTTCCCACTTTCAGTAATAGACATGGTCTGTATAATGCTGGATCTAAACCACCCATGATAAGTGCTTCTAACAGCAAAGACGCGTTCTGTTCGGAAAATGCCTTTAACATTAGCCTCATTAGATACACGCTTGATTCTATGTACAGAGCCGCCCAGCTCTAGACCTCGCTGAGCAAATGGCTGATTTCGTCGTAGTATGCCGGCTCCAAGTGAGAGGCAAGCTCGTCCTTTGCCAACCACTTATGGGCAGTGTTCTTCGTGGGTTTGAAGTCACCGGATAAAATGTGCAGTTTAATAAAGAACGCTTTGTTAGTGCCCTCCGAATGCACGTGACATGGTTTTGGCGACACGTTAAAGTAGTTGATCTGCTCACCTCCGAGCGCATAAAGGCCCTGTTCTGCCGTGGTATGTAGCGGCAGACCCTCGACGGCAAATGAGGGGAATGCCCACGTCTTCCCGCTGTCTTGGCTCACAACTAAATATAATGTTCTGGCCAACTTTCTTTCCAACGAAGACTCATCATTCTTCTTGTCAGCTTCCGTGACACGCGAATTAGGCACGATTTTCCGCGACATTGTATCAGCCTGTGTGGTTTCCTCGCCCTCTTTATATGTTTTGGGCAATTTGATCACCTGTTTGAATCGCCTGTCTCTCTGATGTCTGATTTCCGGGCGTCCACCCTTGAACTCGAGATTGGGGTTATTGAAAACAGGGTCTTTGTTCAATTCTCTGTATCTTTGCTCCGACAAAGTGCCTTCCTTAAAATAAAACCATTTGGGGAAAGTCCACATCAAACGTCTCCAGAGCTCATTCTGGTACTTATAATACTGCTGTTGGAACAAGGGCAAGTCGGCCGTGACCACGGGAATTCTCAGCAACAAAAGCGTCAGCTGGATTTTAGCCGCCGGAGCAGCAGCCGCAGTTGAATTCCACCGGATAAATCCTTGTTTGAACATCGTTTTGCTGGGCCCAAAGGTGGTGTCGCCAGTGCCTTAGCTGTGAAATTTTTCCTATGTCGCAGCCAGCGTAAACCTCAGCACACTTGAAGTGTAAATCTCGTCCTTCTTGCATGCATACAGATGATGGCTCATTGCACACAGGAACACGCATTCGTTAAAATTTTCAGCTGCACTCGACAGTCGTGCGCGCACCACCTTTGTATATAAGGGGCGGCGGGCGTCCCCCCTGCCACGTTTTAGCAGCACTTTTCACGCCGAACAAAAACAACCCAAAAAAACGGCCACTGAGTGCAATAATCGTACAAAAATAACCGAAATTGATACATCATAAGAGTCCGTTAGCCACATAAGTCCATCCGTATCTCTAGTGCACCCCCCATTTATCTAGAAGATCCTTGTGAACAATAACTCCTTGGCACCATCGCAGAGAAACATCCCAATATTATCAACCAGACAGACAATTGTATCTTTGAGGTTGTAAAGTATCGTACTGTAATTGGTGAAGCATACTTTGTTATTTTCTAAACTATTTTAGTACGAAATCTTGGATCTTTGTCTCTTCAAGTAGACAGAGGACTGGACGTTGCAGTAAAAAGAACTCAATCGCGTTTGTGGGACAGGAACAAAAAAAAGAATTGATCGCGCGAAACAAATCTTTTTGAGAGGAGAAAAGAAAGAAAAAATATGTCTGACGTCCAAATTTTTGAGAGCGTTTTAAAGGAGTTGCCTACTTTGAGAGCGCCTGGCGTTTCAGGCACGCGGATCAAGAAATTGACAGATATCGCGGTTAAAAATGTGGCGGACGAATCGCAGCTCATCGGCGTTTTATACTCGAGCTGCAAAGCCACGCCGTCGTCGCACAAGCTAGGTGCGTTGTACGTGGTAGATTCCATTGTAAGGGTTTATATGGATGAGGCGAAAAAACGGGGTGAAGAGATCACTGCCCTGGCGCCTGAAGGCACGTTTGCTGCCGGTGTTTACAAGATTAGCGAATTGGCAGAGCTGCTTATTGACGACGCCTTAGCGTTGCTGGTATCGCCTGCCACCGACGTAAAAATTGGGAAACTTGTGGATATCTGGGAACGCGCCCAGACCTTCAACCCTCAAACAATTTCAGCCATTAGAGCAAACCATTTTGCCTCTACGACACCTCCGGGATCGCCCATTGGCAAGAAAAAGGAGCCTGTTCCGCCCCCTCCACCTGTGCTGAGTCTCCCTAGCACGCTCCCGGCGCCTCCTACGCACGTGCAAAACGCCTCTGAGCAAAGCAAGGCTGCTTCAGACTCCGGCAGCATTTTGCTGGCTTTGGCCTCCTTGGCCAAGAAGACCGAGACGCCCACGCCACCACAAAGCGGCACGCCCGTGGTTGCTAACGCAGCCAGCTCGGCTCCGGCTCCGGCTTCGGCAAACACTGCCAACAATGCTACCAATATCCTTCTGACTTTGTCTGCTTTGGCTGGTAACGGCACACCGCCCGTGGGTAGTGCTCAAATACAATCGCCGCCGGTATCGCAGGCTCAACCGCAAGCGGGTAACAAGGAGTATCTCTTCAACATGTTGCAGCAGATGCAGACGGGCCCAAACCCGGCTCCTTACTCGTCAAATGCGCTTCCGCCACAGCCTCACAGTTTGCCTCCGCAGATGCCGCCAATGCCACAGACTCAGGGCATGCCTCCCATTCCCAACATGCATCAGCAGGGCTACGGGGGTCCAAACGGGTACCAGAATGGTCCAAACGGGTACCAAAACTTTCAGAACGATCGCCGTGGCCGTGATGATCTTGGAGGATACCTGCGCCGCAATCGTTCGCGCTCGCCACAGAACCGTTTCAACCGGTACGAGGACAATGGGTACGACCAGCACAATCAGCATAATCAGCACAATCAGCATAACCAGCACAATCAGCAGAGACAACAGCGTCCAGGCCCCCAGAACTTTGGGCCTGATGGCGAGATGAATGTGCAAGGAAACCCAAATTTCCGCCCGCGGAACATGGGGTTCGACAACTCGTTGCCTCAAGGCTCGTTCAAGGTACTTTCTAGAACGTTGTTCATTGGAGGTGTGCCTCGCGGAATGGATGAACGCGAGCTTGCATCGCATTTGAGACCTCACGCTGAGGTGCAGTCGGTGATATTGAACAGCGAGCGGAAACATGCGTTTGTCAAGGTTTACTCGCGGAAGGAGGCCGAGCAGGTGGTTGCCTCTTTTAACAAAGACGGCACATTGCCCTTGAGAACCCGCTGGGGTGTTGGCTTTGGCCCACGTGACTGTTGCAACTACCAGCACGGAATCTCTATTATTCCAATTCAACGCTTGACCGACGCCGACAGACAATGGGTCGTTTCGGCGCAATGGGGTGGTACTGGTGGTGTTCCTCTTGAGAGCGGCATGGTTATTGACGAGCCAGATATCGAGATCGGTACTGGTATCTCGTCGAAGGCGATGTCGAAGAAAATGCCTACCAACTCGACGCGAAACGGGCCCAAGTCAAACAGACCAGGCGAAGCCGACGATCAGTATGCAAAGGCAAACATTACCGGTGGGCCTCAGGATTTCCGCGGCTACCAACAGGGCCCCAATCCTTTGAGCGGCTTGTTCAACAACCCGCCACAGCCGGGCGGATTCTCGCCTCAAATGGCTCAGATGCCTCCACAAATGGGTCAGATGCCGCCGCAAATGGGCCAGGGTATGCCACAAATGCCACCTCAGGGCTATCCACCCCAGGGCTACGGCGCCCCAGCTTACGGTGGCAACCCCGGCAACTTGGGTGCTCAGTTATCCAACTTCTTCCAGAATGGGCAACAATAGTGTCTCACTTCTTTTGGGGCACCGAGGTCCGTCAGTATATACATTAGTCACAAATTTCATTACGTTGATTCATTCAAAGTCTGAGTTTCGTAGTTTTTGCTCTCTCAGACTCATTATCGAAATCACGGCATGCCCCTAGCCAGTGCCACGAGGCGGTATAGAAAAATTTGAGTAGTTTAGGTACATTATGGTTCTCAAAATCGTACACCCGTCATTGTCCATGATTATATCGCTGCCTGGTTTTTAATGATAGCGAGTGCCTTTCAAATTCATAACACTGGATGCAAGCTTTTTCCCCCTATTGCGTGAAACAAGCTGAAGAAAAATAAGCAATTATTTGCTATAGAAGTGCTGATATGCCTTGTTCATTCTGATATATTTACAAATTATGCCCTGTTTATGCCTCTGTCGGGAGTGGCGAAGGGTCGCCAATGACCTCTAGGCGGCCGCTGCCTGTAGACTTGATAACAGTGTTGCTCACAGTCTTGGCCTTGCTGATTTTCTCGCCCTTCACAACCTTCTCCATCTCGTCCTTCGTCAATGTCTCGTACTCAAGCAAGCCTTCCGCGAGTCGCTGCAACTCCACCTTCCTGTCTGCGAGTACCTTCCGCGTGCGCTGCTCGGACTCAATGAGGAAGTTACGTACCTCTTGGTCGGCCATGTCGCGAATTTTAGGTGACCATGAATCCCAATCATCGCTCAATCTGACGGGACCAATCACGTCGCTCATGCCGTAAGAGGCCACCATGGCACGTGCCATTCCAGTGGCACTGGCCAAGTCCAGAGAACACCCACTGGTGACGTTCTCTGGCCCGTGAATCATTTCCTCGGCTATTTTGCCTCCCATGCACACATCAAGGCGAGAAAAACACTCCTTTTTCGTCATGTCCACCTTGTCCATCTCTGGCAACTGAAACGTCACGCCCAACGCACGACCACGCGGCAAAATTGTCGCCTTATACAACGGTGTGGCTGCGGGCGAGTACATAGCCATAATTGCGTGGCCAGCCTCGTGATATGCAGTGTTCTTGCGCGCCTCTTCGGTTATTACCATCTTCTCCTTCGCGGCGCCCATCAAGATCTTGTCTTTAGCCCATTCAAAGTGAGACATATCCACTGCGGGAGCAGAAAGTTGCGATGCATGCACCGCGGCCTGATTCACCAAGTTCATCAATTCTGCACCGGAAAGACCTGGCGTGCCTCGGGCAATGATGGTGGGGTCGATGTTTTCCGCCGTCTCCACGTTCTTCATGTGGTGTTTCAAGATATCTACACGGCCACGCACATCTGGCAACTCCACCACAACCTCCTTGTCAAAACGGCCTGGTCTCGTCAACGCCTTGTCCAAGGACTCAGGAAAGTTTGTGGCGCCTATGATGATGATGCCTTCGGTTTGAGAGAACCCATCGAGCTCGACCAAAAGTTGATTCAATGTCTGTTTCGCGTACGCTTGGTCCTTTGGATTTCTCTTCCCACCAATTGCATCTAACTCGTCAATGAAGATGATGGCGGGCAGTTTTTCTCTGGCTTGCGTGAACAACTCACGGATGCGCTTGGCGCCTACACCAACGTATAATTCGTCAAATTCCGATCCAGACATGAAGAAGAACGGCACACCAGCCTCGCCCGCAGTAGCACGAGCTAACAACGTCTTACCTGTGCCTGGGGGACCCGTCAAAAGAACGCCCTTGGGCAACTTACCGCCCAAGCCAGTGAACTTCGAAGGGTCCTTTAAAAACTCCACAATCTCTTCCAATTCAGCCCGCGCCTCGTCGCACCCCTGCACGTCGTCAAACCTGACAGTCGACTGCGAAACATCGACAGACTTGTCGGCCACCCCCGAGCTTCGGGAAATCGTTCCATTCTCCACGAAGTAGTTGAAAACATTGTTCGCACCATACGTGAGCACCGCGAGCGGGATCAACCATTTGAGCCATTTAGACAACACAGTGAAGCCGCTTTCGCTAACGACAACATGCACGGGATCTGCGCGTGACCCGACGCCAGCAGGAAACCCAGAAAACAGCAGAGTCACACTTGTAGATGCCGCTAGCCCGCCGGTGCTAGAAAATTCACGTGCTACCTGGTCCGCCTTGGCCTTCTGGCCGATCTTGTTCAACGCCTCTATGTAGAGTTGTGTGCACGCGGGATTCGCCGAGATCCCGGGAGTCTCGAAGCGCTGTACCACGAGATGCGGGTAGTTCGTTGCGAGCAAGTTCTTGTAGAATTCTGCTTGGACATCGGCATTGCCTAATTTGCTGTTGGCGGCCTGTTCCATGCCGGAAAGCATGTTCACTGTAGAGGTGGAAACACACCTTAAAGAGGGCTGTGAAACGGCCAGTCGAGCGATTCGCAGACAGTGAATGCGCAAAGCAGATGACGGCACGAGTGCCCGCCTTGTTATGCCGCGTATCGGATGTCTGACGACTCCTAGCATTTTGATTTTGGTATGTTCAATGTTGCTGCTGGGAGTGGCGTCACACGTAAGAAGGCGGTGGAAGGTCGTGCGCGGCCTAGAGTCGCGCAGTCCATGCCCTAGCAGCAGGTGAACCTGCGGCGAGCATTTGGTGGTAGCCGAGAACCGGAGCCGCGAATTGGAGCCACTTAAATGAATTGAACAAGTCAAATTTTCTTGCAATCTGTGCTGCATTTTTTTTTTCCTTTTCCGGTAGTGGAAGTTTATTCATTGATGTCTTTTGTGAATTCCACTCCTTCTTTTATTCCTTCTTCATTAGCGCGATCTTGGGCAATAGCCTGCTCACATAAAATGGCTTTGTAATCAGGTCCGGCCAGAATCGTCAATCTCTGCCTTTTCACACAAGTCGCGTAAATTTATGGATTAGTGTCACCGCGCTATTCACAGACCTGGTCCGTCCTCCACCGTCACGTGCCTACCTTGTGGTCATTTGAAGACCCAAGGGTTCCCGTCAAACAGTCTGGAAATGAAAATGGCTGGAAGTTTCCACGATATCTGCTTGCATGGTTAACGTTCACTTAACTTTGATATTTAAGCACAGAAATACCACACAAGGGATCTCTTTACCAAACTTTTTCAACCAATGACAATATTAGCAAGATTGTTTGCAGCTCTTGCTTGCTCTCTCCTTGTCACTGCCACAGTATGCTCAACCATATTGATAAAACACAAAGATTTCCATTTGAGAGAATTTCAAGTAATCACTTAAAACCCCGAAATTATCATATTATCGTGCGATTCAGTTGGCTCAAGAGAAAGCCCATGCTCGTTCGCCAAGTGTAGAAGGCATATGAAGCAAAAACTCGTGGATAGGTCTTTTTTCTCTTCGGACCGGTACATGGTGCCGATCACATCGACCACATCTTTGAAGTTCTTCTTTTTGGGATCGTCACTGGCCTCTGGGCTCTCCTGTCTAGGCATATCCGAGCCATTGCTTTCCTCGTCCTCGACCTTGATGGACTTCCACAAGTTATCCTTCAAAAGCTTGATATCTACTCGTTTAGCCACGCGCGAGTAATTCACGTATTCTGGGCGCGCCTTCCGCATGAGCACCTGGCTATTGAAATCATCCTTTGACTCCGCCAAATCCTCCAAAACAGGCCCGTCCCCTGCTTCAAGCACGTCGTTGAAATCGATACCGCCGTAGTTATCATTATCGCAATCCTCCATTTCTGCTTGGTGGAATGAAAGCGCGAGTTTCTCCTGCCGTTCTTCTTCGGCAAGATCCTTTTCGCGTTCCTCGTATTTCTCGGCAAAGTATTGCTCGTCAGTATAAGTATTGCCACCGTCGATCAGGGAAAGTACCGGCGCACGGGCCTTTTTCTTAAACGTTTTAATGGTCTTGTTGGGCTTGAGGAAAAGCGTGACCAACCTCTGTGAATTGAACTGAATGTCCTCGGGCAACATATGCATGTCAGCGGACCGCCGCTCCTCGGGCCTCTTCATGATCTGAAACTGGTTCTTGCTCTTGCGGAACATATCCTCAATCACATCGTCGTCGTCTTCGGTGAAAAAGTCAATAAGGGTCTGCTCCTTTTTTGCCCTTTTCGGCTGCTCGGAGACCGCGGGGGCCTGTGAATTCTGCACCGGGCCCACACTCTTGCTTTTCTTTAGTGCTGCCACGCGCCAATGTTCGGGCCCACGCCAGTTTGTCTTCATACGCTCATCAAAGTAGGCCATCAAGTCCAGATCAAGCACTTTTTCGCGCGAAATGCGTTCTGTGGGCTCCGTCTCCGCTCCAAGCAGCTCGTGTTGAAGCTCTTCCTCGTAACGCGCTAACCCAGCGTCGGGCACGTCCTCGTCGTCAAATTCAACCCCGTCTTCGAATTCCGGCAAATTGTCGTTTCCGAGCGGGGGTAGAATCTGTTGGTCCTCTTCCTCCTCCTCGGCCATAAACTTGCTGTTCACGTTTGTCAAAATCGATCGCGCTTTATTCACATCGCTCAATACCGCTTTGAGTTGCTCCATCAGTGGTGATATTTGATAGGTGCTGAGATCGTCGGTTTCGGCATATAAGATATTCTGTAGTGACGAGAGGTCCAATATGGCGTCGTCTGGCGCAATATCCATGGCATCAGGGTCGTCTTGTATATGCTCTCCAACGTTTTCTGAGTTCATGGGATTCGTGGTGGCGTCAAAAACCACCCTGCCCGATGAATCGATATTGAGGGTATTCAACAAAAGCGACTTGGCCCCTCCCTCGTCAAATTCCGCCAACGCCTTTTTGAAAAGCGGATCTATTGCTAGTTCCTGGTCGAGTTTCTTGATCTGCACGGCTTCGAACGGCACGAGCGTCGACTCGACGATCCGGCTGATCTTTTTCCGTTCCTTTTTCCCTGTTACTAGGTCCGTTTCGCCAACGGCCTCAGTTTCATCATCTGACGCCTGTTCGAGCTCTAACTGGCCTCGTTTTGTAGCCAATCCGCTCAATAGTTTTCCTGTCTCCAGAGCAGCCGATTCCACACGACTCAGGTAGATCTTCACGCAACCATCGAGTGTGGCCGAGGCACGCTGGAAATTGATATTATCGCCATCTTTTATCACATTAAGATCGTGGAAATAGTCGATGAGCGCAAAGTGCCACGAGTTCTTCAGCGTGATCTTGTTGTCTGTCGAAAGCTTGATCCATTCCTCGAAATTCAGCATGATCGTGGACCTATTTTCATGGAAATGTATGGCGTCTTCTGCGAACGACGAGTTGGCGTCTTCCTCGTGGGAAACAAACATATCGCCACGGCTGACATGTTGTGTTCCCAGAGGCTTCCTTCTCTGGCCACTAATGACTCTTTCCGAGAGATTTCGGCCCTTGTTGGAGAGATCATGAAGCACCGACGAGCTGCCGCGGCCTGTTTGCTTGTGCGCGGCTCTTTTCTTGGGCAAAACCGACATTTTTGGGTTTTTTTTTTCGGTTTATGTACTTTTGTGGGGCCGCAGATTTGTAAAATCGCGGTCACGTATAGAAATAAGTGCTAGAAGGTGGGTTTTCGTGGGTCCTTTATGCCGCGTAGTGGTGTTGGTCTGTGCCAGCTAGCTACCATTCGCGCGTATGTTAAGTTACGACCAGTGTTGTTAGTCATGGTGGTATTGACTATATTATGGGGTATTATGACTATCCATAATACTTTTGGGTGATATTAATATTATATTATATATTAATTATATTATGGGTGGGATATTAACTACGCATAATATATCATAACATCTTCGTCCTGAAGCTCGATGACTCCGGGGATTTAGTGCACCG
>JAKTUB010000435.1:917-20594 GCA_030556465.1 Metschnikowia picachoensis | reverse complement strand
TGTGGTTGGTCGAAGCACCAGTAGCGCTTTTATCAGAATGGCTGCCTCCTTGCTCCAGTATGTGAGTGTTAGCAGAGATTTTCGAACTTTGAGCCAGTGACGGTTCCGGGATCAGGCCCTTCCCTCTTTGGTGACTCAGAATCTCCAGGGAAGGCCGACCAGAGTCGTGCTCCGGTTCAGGTTCACTCTTAAAAGAAGACAATAAAACCATGCTTGAACACTTAATCTAATCAAGAAAGCCCCCAACAAGCTCGCGTGGCGCAGTGGTAGCGCAGCAGATTGCAAATCTGTTGGTCCTTAGTTCGAACCTGAGCACGAGCTTGTTTTTTTTTTTTGAATCTTCAAACAATATTTCTCTTTGTTTACATTCTTTTTTCGGATCATCTGACTTTCGCGTCTTTTGGGATGACTTCAGTCTTCCGACGGTTTACTTGAAAAAAAAAATACCTTCAGCAAACAACACTATTCATTTTGCAGGATCACCGACTAACCGATTTCCAATATCGAGTCTGGTGTCTCTCATCAAGCGATACGAACTCACTTCAAGGACGCTAAATCGCAACACAGACTCAAAAGTATCTACAGATATGTGGGAATCAGACCGCTGCCGAATCACCACGGGGGTTAATATGGAATATTCCGCATCCAAGACTAGACTGATTCAAGTTGTGGATTTCATTTGGTAGAGCTCACATGACGGCTTTGACGAAAGTCGGCCATGACTCCTTCAAGCTGAGACCCCTAAATTTGGGGATTTGTTACTAGTGACTCGAACGGGCCCGGTCAATCAACGCACTCGATCAAAGAGACATTTAATATCCTCAGAGAATACTACTATAGCTCGAACATAAATCCATGATTTTAGGCTAAGGCGTCATGGGACATGCTCATTGGGTGAAGATTACTTCACGACCAAACAATAACTTCCACAATCTTTGAAAAATATTTCGCACATATAGACTCACACAAGTAACGCCTCCATCGCGAGAAACATGTTGAAGGCGACGTCAAAAGGTCTCAAGCTCAAGCTCAAGCTCAGCAAACCCAGCCCGAGATCTGAATTTGACAAAGGTGACCTTATGCAGGCCAAACACCCGTGCACTACCCCACACCTGGCGGCAAGCGGCAAAATCGCCACAACCTCATCTCAGAAAGACTGGCTGCAAAATCAGTGGTTACTTGAAAACAGAGGTAATTTCTTCTTATTATTTTTACTGAATGCTGACTGTAACGCAAGAGAATGGGTTACACACGCCGTTCGAGAGCTGGCGGCTAGAGTCCTTACTCACACTGTTAGCCACACTGCTAGGCTTAGAAGATCTGGCGATTCGTCTGACTATAACAAGCGTGGCAGCATTTCTTCCCGAAAAGATCTCGGTGGATGAGCTTTTGGGATTAACCGCCGAGAGTTTGGCGCTGAGGGTCACGGAAGAGCCCCTTCTCTCGGATCTAGCTGGCAAAATCGAGGCGTACCGTCTCCGAAGGTACGTGCCAGCGCTTTTTGCACATAATTTCCAATTATTGAGAGATTATGTTCACCCAAAAACAAAAAAACACCACCCTTTGGTGTCTGAAAAGGCCAATGCATTTGTACAGAAATATGCCGAGCAATTAGATGCCATGGTGGTGCCCGAAAGAGACTTCTCCGTGTCGTATTTCGGCATGCGCACGCTCGCAAACTCCTATTTACTCAAAAGAAATAACACGATCGCTGAAACGCCGCAGTTCATGTTTCTTCGTGTTGCTGTGGGAATCCATGGCCTAGAGACCACGGAAGTGGCTTTGGAAAAGGTTCGAGAAACGTATGAGGCCATGTCTACAAAACATTTTGTGCATTCTTCTCCCACGCTTTTCAATGCCGGTACAGAAAACAACTACTTATCACTGTGTTTTCTTCTTGCAATGGGAGACGACTCAATCGATGGAATATATAAAACACTTCACAAAGCGGCGCTTATTCTGAAGGGATCTGGAGGCATAGGTATCCACATTCATAACATTCGGTCGAGTGGCTCGCTCATCAAGTCTTCTAATGGGTCGTCGAATGGCTTGGTACCCATGCTTCGCGTGTTCAATAATACCGCGCGGTACGTTGATCAGGGCGGCAACAAAAGGCCCGGGGCTATCGCTGTTTACTTGGAGCCATGGCACGGCGATATCCAGGAGGTCCTAGATCTTCGCAAAAATCACGGCCAGGAGGAACTTAGGGCCCGAGATCTATTCTACGCATTGTGGATCCCAGACTTGTTCATGGAGCGGGTCGAAAAAGACCTACAATGGTCCCTATTCTCACCTAGTGAAGCTCCTGGACTCGCAGATGTATATGGTGCTGAATTTGTTAATTTGTATAAGAAGTACGAGGAACAGGGATTGGCCACGAAAACGATGCCAGCACGCAAACTCTGGCTCCAGATTTTGGATGCTCAGATGGAGACAGGGATGCCATTCATGCTTTACAAAGATGCGTGCAATCGCAAACTGAACCAACAAAACTTGGGAACAATTAAGTCGTCCAATTTGTGCTGTGAGATTGTTGAATATTCGTCTAAGGACGAGACTGCTGTTTGCAATTTGGGCCTGTTGGCGCTTCCAAGTTACATCAAGTTGACGGGTAATCAGGTCACCTATGATTTTGGAAAGTTGCATGCATATACCAAAGTTTTGGCGCGGAACCTTGATAAAGTAATTGATGTCACCTTATACCCCACCGACGATGCTCGCATGTCAAACCAGAAACACAGGCCAATTGCCATCGGGGTGCAAGGACTTGCCGACACCTTTATGGAACTCAGACTTCCGTTTGAATCACCTGAGGCAGCTACTTTAAATCGTCAGATCTTTGAGACCATTTATCACGCTGCTGTTGAGGCTTCTGTGGAAATGGCAATGGACCTGGGTCAATACAGCAGCTTTCCCGGGTCTCCTGCCTCAGAAGGAAAACTTCAGTTTGATTTGTGGAACCACAAACCCGAGTTTTTCGACGATTGGGACGATTTGAGAGCTAAGGTACGAAAACACGGTCTTAGAAATTCTCTTTTGGTGGCGCCGATGCCCACTGCATCCACGTCGCAAATTTTGGGGTTCAATGAATGCTTTGAGCCTTATACGTCAAACTTGTACATGCGCCGTGTTCTCTCGGGCGAGTTTCAAGTCGTGAACAAATATCTTGTCAATGACTTGAAAGCTCTTGGAATTTGGAATAACGCCATGAAGCAGAAGATCGTGATCGAGAATGGCCTGATCAATAATATAAATGTGATCCCAATCGAGTTGAAAAAATTGTACAAGACCGTATGGGAAGTTAGTCAGAAGAATCTTGTCAATATGGCTGCGGACCGAGGCTGTTTCGTCGATCAACTGCAGAGCTTGAATATCTTCATGAAAACTCCGAGTATTGGTGCATTGAACTCATGCCACTTCTACGCTTGGAAAAAGGGGCTCAAAACTGGCATGTACTATTTAAGAACACAAGCTGCGTCCAGGGCCATCCAGTTCACCGTTGACAAAGACTCCACTGCCTCAGAGTTGGCTGCTATGCCAACACCAGACATTCTGAGACTAAACAAGAATGTTTATTTCAGTTTGAAGAAGTACACGGATCAAATCAAAGAGGAACTGTCGCCTAAAACATCTGTACATATCTCACCTGACTCCTCATGTCTCAAAAGGCTGCCTACCGATTCAGTTCTCGTTTGCAACCCCTTCAAGAAGCTGGCTGCCCTTCCTCAGAGAGTCATCAACAGTGAAGATAATCCTGGAAGCAATATGGAGTCACTGCGAAGTTCCAAGAAAAGGCAAAGGAGCTTTCATGAGCCGAGGCCTAGGGTCGGCCTAGGTGATATCAGCGAGATTACTCATGACATATTCGACACCACCCCCAGAGCATGTAAAATTAAATACAGCGGGGCTTGCGACTCTTGCTCTGGTTGACTCAATCTTGTAATTAGAGCTTGTAAATACCTTTCACCATCTGTATTACTACTTCAATGTATACTAGATATTACGGTAATATACTATGGTCACGGCGTGGTATGCAAACCTGAACATGTCACATCCTGGAGTGTAAATTGAGCATACAATGTCTGATTTAGCCTGGCCGCTTAACGATCACAAATTTTATCTGGCAAAATCGTCTCTCAATACCCGCCCGCGTGTTTTTCCTCTCCCTTTCCAACGTGCATCGGAAGCGCGACGGTTATAGTAGAAAATTATTTCCACCTTCGTAAGGGCATACTTCACTTGGCAAAATACAAGAAACCTTCCTCGTACCGAAATGGGCAATGGGGATACACAGGAAAGATCTGGGCACTCATCAAATCTTCAGAGTCCGGGTCTATCTGCAGCCCTAAACGAACACATGATTGTTGCACGCTCTTCGTAATGCCCTGATTTCCATATTCCTTTCGGAGGTTTGAAGTATTTTGTATTTGCCACGTGCGGGAGATTCTCCGTTTTACTGGCCCAAGTTCATCAGATGAACGGATATGTCAAGTTTTAACGTAATCGTTCGGTGCAACTCCCTTTGCCGCATGTAGTGTCAAAAGGCGTCTTTTGGCTGGAGGGGCCAGGAGAACAAAGACGCGAGAAACAGTACCGACGCCGTTCGTGATTTCCCGAAAGACTCTCCTGGAGATCCATGGCATCTTCTGGAAAAATACAAGTTTGATTGCACATTTGTCAAATAGCCAGTATCCGTCTGAAACTTACGAGTCAATCGTTCCGAGACTCATTTTGTAGAACGCAACATCCAAGGCTAAAACCCACACACTCAAGCCCGCATTGGCTTCACACTAAGTTTGCAGCTCGATCACTATTTCGCAAGCTCTAGGGCGCAAGAACGAAGACACAAGTCCCAAGATGCCAAGAGGCAAAGATATCTGGACGCCAAGATGTCTGGACGCCTCAGATGCCTATCGGAACTTTCGTCCCGCGAAATCAGCCACCTGCGCCATTCCATCAGAGGTCACAAAAAACCGGAGCTTTGCCTTATCAGACCACAACAACACGCCTACTTCGGATGCATAGTTGCACAAAATATCGTACTCGTTCTGGTTCTTGAAGTCCTTGAATAAGTAGCCGTCAAAGGTCTGGATCCGGTCCAACTCCAACTGCCATAGGCGGATCTGGTCGACTACGTTCGGCGGGAGGATCTCCAAGCGGTGCTGAGCGACACCCAGGCCTGACGTTTTCAGCTGCGGCGCGCCGCCCGCGGTGTTGATATTGTGACTGGCATCAAACTCGATTTTTTTGTCCAACTTGTCCTTGGCCAAGAGCCGCATCTGCGCGTGTGCATGCGTCTCCAAGAATCGGATGATCTGGTCAGCGGTTATACCGTTGTAAAGGGCGCGACGGATCGACTCACGCGTGAGCTGGCCAATCACCATATTGGCGAATCGCGTCTTAAGGGATACAAATAAGTTCAACACCGCGATTTCGAGCGGCGAGTTCGTGTACGCGTACAACTTGAAGTTTGTTTCGAGCACGATCTGGCCCTGCGGCGTGTCCTGCAGCGCGCTTTCCGAGTTCTCCAGGGCAGCTCCTTGGGCCGTCGCCTGGTCCAAGGCCATCAGCGGCGTCTTCAACCCGGCCAGCTCCGATGTAAGCGTGGTGGCGAGCCGCGTCGGGTAAAACCGTGGCAGGCCCTCGGACCGCTGGTAGACGAGGCCATAATCGCGCAAATCGGGTAACATCGAAAGTTGGGTTTCGCTGAGCGACGTCACCGAGTACGCCCGGCCAAGCTCAAGCGACCCGAGGATGAAGATAAAGTTGAGCACGTCCACGGGGTCCATGTGCAAATCCAGGGTCAAGTTAAGATACTCTAGTAAAATCGTCCAGAGTTGGATATTGGCATCCTGAAGCAAGAATTGAAACCCGGCATTGGTGATTTTCATCTGCGAGCCCGAGCCCTCCATGAGTCCACCCAGCCGGAGAAGCGAGAGTACCGAGCGTGACGGCATTGATGGGAGTTCCGACCCGACCATAAAATGCAAGATCGTTTCCCATTTTTGCGCGGCAAACGAGTCCAAGAACGGGATATCGACGGCGTGTTTTTCGGGCGCCGTGGCGAGAATGCCAAACGCGTTCGGCGGCTGTGTGCCTGTCAAACAACCCCTGAAACTGGTGCGAAACGTTTGATGCAACCGGACGTGAGAGCCACTAGCGTCTTCTTCAAGCAAATGGAGCGCCCTAAGCCGTTTCAATGCCTCATACTGGAGCTTACGCGCCGCAGGCTGACACCATTTTTCCAAGTCTTTGACAGATACGGGCCGCTCACAAAACATCATGCTGACGATGTAGAACTTTGCAAGAGGCGGGAGAAGCCGGTAAATCGAGAGGCACGTGGCTGGGGCGTGGTAGAGTTTCAGCTGTACAACTTTCGGAAGGCCCTCGAGGTACTCGTTGACGGTGGCCTTGAACAGCGACATTTTCAGAGTTGTTGTTTCAGGTAGTTTTTTTTTGGAGGAAACTGTTAGGGTCAGACTTGGGGGAAGTCTCTAGGAAGAATGGCTTTCAAACGCTGGTTTCTGACTTCTTCACGTGTTCTCACTCAAAAGACCGGTGTACTTTTAGGCGCTGAGAAACTATTTTCAGCCCAGGGTCAATCACAGGGCGATCTATCTCTCCGACCCTGAGATTAAAAAAAACCACGTAAAGTGAGTTTGGAGCTTTCGTTTGTTCCAAAACCGAGTAATCGAAGTTGTCTGAAAGATCTGCGTCAATCTTTCTTGGCAAAGACGAAGTTTCTGTTGCTTTTATGAACCGTAAATACCTGCACTTCAGCCCAGTTTAAATGGTTTCAGATGACCCAGATTGTTCGCCTGGTGACTTGCTCGGCACCTTTGCGTGTTCCTTTTCTTGACCCAAGACACTTTGGTGAAGTTTAGGTAGTAGCACAAATCCAATGATACTGACGCTGACAATTTGGGACCTGGTTTTTGACCCTCTTTGCTAACTATATGGTTATGGATGCAGTAGTCTCAATCGGTCCAGCAGATGTAAGTCGCTTTGAACTGGCCCAATGTTGATAAAGTGATAATTGCGTGATTTCAGGGGCAAGGTATTTTCTCGGACACGACAAACTGCTCTAAAACCTGAGATCTCGAATTCTGGAATTATCAGGCCGGTTTTCCCACGCTTTTTCTGAAACTATGTTAAGAGGCGTATAAATGACACAGCTTTCGAACTGGAGGATTTTGTGTCGGTTCTTTATATTGATTTGGTTTTAGGTAAGTACCCAGAAATGCCCGAAAAGGATTTCAATTGAGGATTAATTTGGCACGCTGAAAGTGATTTCGCCATAGACTATACTGAATGAAGCGATGTAGATTTGGCGCGACATGCTTGCGCGCGCTAGTCGTGCTAGGCGAGGCAAGAAAATCATGAAATCGATTGTTGTCGAAAACGAAGAGAGATGCATAAATTATACGGTTTGGAGATTTCTTATCTTTTCTTGATTTCGTTTTGTAATTGGTTGTTTCAGTGATTAGTCTGTTGGGGTGATTGTAAGTATAATGCATGTGGTTAAACGCAGTCACATCTACGTACTTACCCTTATCTTTTTACAGGCTCACGTTGAGAATGTTCTTGATTTGTTCTTGATTTATGCGTTTTTTCTTTTTTTCTTTTTTTCTTTATTTCTTTTTTTTTCTTTTGCTTGATACATCTGATTGAGCACCGAGATCCAGAATTTCTTATATAGCTCTCTAAAAACTATGAGTACACATAATTTTAGCCAGCTTCGCTGCCATGCCGGAATGGCCGCGTATGAAATTTTATTAGGTTGTCATCGCCCTGATGGACGTACTTCCCCATCGGCAGCTTCAACTCTCGCGACAGAACTGCTAGTAACGCAAGCCCATCCGGCGATTCGCATCGTCTTCGAGAGCATGCTTTTTCGACTGTTTTGAACCCGCTTATGACATGTTTATGTACGTAAATTACTATTGTGGCGCATTCTCCATCCAGTTGTTGTTGCGAAAACCATTTATTATAAGGGGCCATGCTTAATGTTGTAAATAATCGAGAATATAAGTTCAGTTATACTTCACCACTCCTCCAAAAACCCTTTCCGCGCCCCAACTTACTATAAACCTCAATTGTCTGGATTTGCATACTGAACAATCATAATCGGGTATGCTCAAGTTCAATTAGCGACTCCTGATGTCATACAGGCGCATGAACGCTAGTGCAAGCCAGAAAGTAGAAAGTATATGTAGTCCCGCATGAACCGATGCACATCTGTTTTTATTTATATATACTTTTTTCCACATATGTGTATACATATATTTAGCCAGCTTCGATACCACGCACTGAAGTCGATATTCTGGCCTGGCAGGCGTGCGAAAGCAAAGTAGGTGATCCCACTTATGCCTCAAAAGCCAGCCTTCAACACTGTCCATTTGGAAGCATAAACAAAAAAGAAACCGTTCCATCATTATCAATAATATGTTAAACAATTTAGGGCCAAGCGAGTCAACGTAACCGGGAATAGTCTCTGCATTCTATTTTCAGTGACTTGTGAGTCGTGGCGTTCGCGGAAATCTCTTTTAGACAAGTGACGTGAAAATAACACACAGAGGTGCGCTTCTCTATGCGACTTAATTCTTATTCGAAACTTGTTTAAACCTCGAAGAGTAAACGCAAGCTTATTTGCAGGCTGTTACAAGCCCGGGTTCAGCCATCTTGCTAGACCAGAAACCCTATGTAAATGAGAGGCTCAGCGGTCGCGTCAGTATAAACCTGTGCCTCCCTGCGAGTCGGCTGCAAAGATTAGTTGAGAGCTTACGAATTTTGATTTGACGATTGTTTTATTTATTTCTTTTATTTTATTTGCAAAGTTTCAAATTCTTTCAGGAGTATAGCAACAAGCCCTTCAATATTTTATTTTCAAAATATTTATCACACATTTGTTTGGGAAAGAATGACGACCCCGCCCCAATCAGTGTCACACTCGAAGTCGCGGACATTTGCCCGATAAGAGTGCATATAAGTACAGGATTGTACATACTATGGCGCGTAATCGTAAAACTGCCTGGTAAAGCCGCAAACCGGCATACAATGCCAGCAGCATACGCCAAGTTTATCACTTGCAGACCGCATTGTGTCGCTTGTAAATGCTGTTCTGAGCTCCGGCCATAACCAACATAATCAATTTATCCTACAAAATTAAGTGTTTCCACTGGCATAATAAATGTTTATCTCAATCATTGACTGGATGAATATTCACGCTATGATTAGCAACGCTTAAGAGGGCGATGTGGTGACGTACCGGGTTTTGCCCGGACGTGCGTCAACTCTCGCGCCACAACGCTTCGCGTTAGAATCAGCAAGTCCAGAGGCTTCAACGGCGCCATCAACAATAACGACTTTCGTTTTGGGCTCAGCAGTATCAAGAAAATGAACGGTGTTTATTCCCCTGTCTGTCAGTAGTCATTAAATTAAGATTATCGCGTTATTAGGTGGTGAATTGTCTCATCCGGAGTTGTGGCGAAGATGCTGTGACGCACGGGGCTGCACAAGAGCTCGCTCGCGATCATGTTACGATGATTCTAGATCTGGGCCAGGAGAAAACAAAGTTTCGCAAGTCCGAACACCAGTGCACCACAGACCTCTTGTTTTACACACCACTAAATAAAAATCACAACTTGACTAGCCATGGCTAATAATTTACACCCGAACATCATTGATTCTTAAAGCTATGATTTTTTTGTGAAGCTTAGAATAATGTCTACCAGAATCTGACACTTTGTGATTGCGTGATCGAATTCGTGGCTCTTACTGAGCGGGCCAAGAATCTTGAGACATCATCTTTGTGCCTGACCGCTGCCTCAGCATCGCATACGGGAGCAAGATTAATCGTATATTATCCCAGTTGCGCATCGCTCATTTTTTTTCTTGCGTTGCTTCTGCGCGCCCCGGATTACGATACACCAGTGAACGCGCGTGGGTGACTAAGCGTTGCAGCAGTGAGGAGAAATAAAGTTTTCCGGAGCTGGGGCAAACATGTTGGATAACGGTATTCCGTGAAGGATGCGGAACTTTCAGACACTCGGAATTACTCATGTCTCGTGACATTATGCATTGTCCTTCAGTTGATACGTGAATCCCGACGCGGAATACCACTCGTGATCCAGACCCACACACACGTTTTTGCGCAGTATTGGGCGATGCTCTGCTTTGGAAGGAAACATTCGTAAGGCATAACCCCTGTATATTGCAAACATATGCTGCACCTGCACGCGCGGCTTCTACCCCCACTGCAGTGCATGAGGCGAGCACGCCCAAAGGCCTCGAGCCCATCAGCAGGTGTAGGCGACGTTGCCCGAGTTGTATAAAAGAATGCACATTCCTCAAATGGACTGGGTTCACAAGGATTTTAACTAAAAACCGTATTACATAACACATTCGAAATATTATACTGCGCCATTTGAAAATGATGATTTCGCCATTGGCAGACACAAGCTCTTTTAATCTCGACCTTTGGATCACGCCCAAAACCCCCCAGCTTGAGGCCAAACTACTCAACACGGTGCTGCAATTTTCGCTACACCCTCCGCCGGTGCTGAAATCGGCATTGGGACTTATCCCCAACCACAATGTGTACAAATTCTTGGTTGTTGATGACAACGAGATCAATCTACGCATATTCCGCCGGGTGCTCAAGAAAATTTTCCCTCACTGTCTCATTGATACGATACAAGACTCGACTCTGGTTGACTTATGTGCACTCTCACAATACAAGATTGTGTTTTTGGACATCGAGATGCCGCAGGTTACAGGCATGGACATTGCGAATGCAGTGCGTCTGCGGGCCGCATTGGATAAGCTCGGGTTGGTTGCTGTGACAACGAAAAGCACGCCCCCAGATATGAAACTTTACGAAAAATGTGGGTTTGACATGACCATTGCTAAGCCTATGCAAGGGGGATATATTAGTATACTTCGGGACATTGAGCAGGTGCTTACCGGTCGGTGCGATGAAAACCCGTGCGACATGGCCACGGCGATGATGCGCTCAGCCTCAGCACCAGAGCTTATCCCAGATACCGATCCGAGCATGGCCTTGTATTCGACATCTACGAGCTCACGCCCAAATTTCCAGGCGGCAGATACCGCGTCTTTTGCTCAATCTCGGTCTGTTTATGTTGCACCCAGGGCGGCAGCTACAGCATCGGTTTCAGAGCTTCTTCTTTAATGCTACCCGGCCATTGACTGGCCGGCCACTCTTTACGACTACTTTCCTTTTTGACGACTTCACTTCTTATATGCCACTTCACGTTTTTTGGCATTTTTTTCATAATACTGGTATTTTTCAACGACACATTTTATAGTTACTCGGGTGGGCGTTGTGCATAATAGATGAAAACAATAATTCAAAGTGTAGGCTACCTCCATGTTTGAGGTAATTTTACCGATCAAGCAATGACCAAGATGATTTACATGGGATACGTTTCGAAACCCGCTTTGAATCATACATAATCGCCCCAGACTGTGTTTGTCAGATTTGATCGGGTTTACAGTTTGAAGCCTCAGTATGATCGGCAACTTGCCGATAAATAAATCAGAGCGGTTTGAGCTATATGCAGGTTTATCGTCGAAAACAGTAATCAATCCTTGGCGCGCCTGATGCAAGAAGTACAGGGCAAGGCGGACCACTTTGTCATGCGTGGGCGCGCCTGCGGGAGGTCTTGTGCATTCTGTTGCGTCTCTATCCATCCCGCCGCTAATTAGCAATAAAGAAAAAGAGTGGGAATGAATACAAGAATATTGCATGTTCAAGAAATCAAAACAGATCTTTACTCACACCGCGTGAATGCAATGACGCTCGTGTATTGTTATCTCGATGGATATCTATGCTCCAAAAAATTAGAATCGAAGGGCTTTTTTTTTCAGGTTACCACAATGAGGCATACAAAACTTAGGTGCATGTTGTACCTGCATACAAGGAGAAACTATGGCATAGGGGACCGTAACCAACAAAGAGAAAACTTTCATTGATCGAAACTTGTACTCGACACAAGCCAAGCACGACCCGCCGAGAAATTGTACAATGGATCAAATACAAGAGAAATTGGAGCAAGGTTATTGTTTGAGCACACTAGTCTATTTTCTTGGTGCGGATGTGCGGATGTGCGGATAGCAGTCTTTTCCACGACCCGCGTCCCGGGCCCAGCCCCGGGCCCGCCCCCGCGTCCGTGTCTCCTATCTCTAACTCCGCCCCACATTGCGGCCTTAAAGGGGTCATATAGCCAGCGCTGATTAGATAGGACATATTTGAGAAGTTGCTATGACACGAACACCACGCATAATCATCTGAAGATTTTGCGCATAGATTTGAGAACAATTTTGAGGCTGTCAGACCAATTTCGAGCAAGTAACTTTTTCTAACATGACAGTAGACACTGATACGGAGTCATACCGATGATCAGCGTTTTGAAGTTGTTGGTGTGTCGCTACACGTTACATTCTTGCATTTGGGCTAGATATCTCTTCCTTTCACGAATTTTGTGAACCTGGCCTAAGGTTGTTTTGCCATATCAGGCCAGTCGTCAGGACAAAAAAGTTCCAACATATGTACAAACCTTGCTCAGTGTCTAAGGGTCCACGAGCTCTAGTACATGAAATCTCTAAAGTATCGAAAAGGTCAATTGTTCTCTATTCTGGTCTTCTAGACCCGACGAAAAGGAAGGGGGCTTATCTGACTTTTGCTATTTTTTCCCACGCCAATTTGGATGAGCTAAAATAGGAATGCTTCTAGATCTTACATCGATTTCTCTGCCCCGGTGTTTTCGCCGCTGCGGGCCACCTCGCCCATCATATGTATACACTCATTGATGTTCTCCCCCTTTGGCGCACATACAGGGATGCATTTCCACAGGTGCTGATTACCATCCATGAACAGCAATAATGCCTTGTAGCCTGCAGCATTATTGACCAAGTCTGCCTTCGTGGCAATCACCATTACTCGCTTTCCGTCCATTCTTCTTGGCCCAATCTCGTCAATGAGTAATTGCAAATCGGCAACTGGATCCTTGCTCTCTAGCGAAACGACAAACACAAGCCCGCCACTGCGTTCAATGTGCCGTAAAAAGTCCATGCCCATGCCTTTGTTCTCGGAGGCACCTTTGATGATTCCTGGGATATCGGCCACCGTGAACGGGTCCTCGTCGATTCTTGTGAAAATGGTTCCGATCGTGGGCTGAAGTGTTGTGAACTCCCAGTGGCCCACGCGTGGACGCGCCTGCAGAATTGCTCTCAAAAGCGTCAGTTTACCCGCGTTCGGAAGCCCAACAAGGCCTAAATCGGCAATCAATTTGAGCTCCAACAAGAAATGCTCACACACGCCCAAACGGCCTTTTTTGCTGAACCGGGGATTACGCACGTTGGGCGTGAGAAAGTGCATGTTGCCCATGCCACCCTTGCCACCTTTAACAATGAGAAATGGTTTATCATCTGGCTTATCAAAGTCAATGCCTGCCAATGGGAATCTGTCGAATATAAGCTCGCCAGCAATGATCTCGCGGTCGTAATCTTTCACCTGCTCATTCAATTCCGTGAAATACTCACGTTCCTGGTGGTACTCCTCGTCTTTATCCTTAAAAAGCCAGCCTTCACCCGGCCGGTAATCGTCTTTGAAAAGCTGGATATCCATGTTTCTAGATGCCTTCACGCCCATTATCACTTTCGAGAGGTCGCCACGGGATTCGCGGATCTGGTCTCGTACTAGTAACGGGTCCGGGATCCACCGCATGGTCGTCCCAACGGGTACTTCCAAGATTATGTCGTCCCCTCTTTTGCCGTCCAATTGGCTCGAGGCCCCCGCCTTTCCATTGCCCGCCACATACGTGCGTTTCACTTTGTGCAACAGGGATATGTTGCTTTTAACCTGCACATAGATATTGCCGCCGTCGCCGCCGTCACCCCCATCAGGGGGCCCGACAGGCCGGTGGGCGTCTCTCAAAAACGAAACACTACCATTGCCGCCATTCCCCGTTTGTAGTTTGACCATGCGCAAGTCCACAAACGTGCGCTGTTCTATACGCAGGCCCTGCTTATAGTTGTGCTGACCACCGCTAAAGATCTTATGTGTGTGATGAATGTCGCCGTTGAAGTATTGGTCCATACTGACTTCTATGTCTTGTAGTCCCAACTCATCCTGGCCCTTTTTGTAATGGTGCACGCCATGATTGAAATCCTCGACTGCATTTTCCAGCCTATCGCCACTTAGTTTGCACGTTTCGAGTGGGATTTCGGCATACGGGTCTTGCTTGACAGCATTTGTAGCTACTGTTTCATTAAGCATTCTGGCAAACGTGCTGAATTTGCACCTGCGCATGGCACCCGGCACGTAAATCTGCCGCAACATTGTGTATGCGATTTTGTGAGTGTAAAATGAATGTGGAAAAAAGACTTCTAGTAAAGTAAAGCTCGTAAGGAATGCAATTAGTGCAGCCTCTATCCAAAACCGAAGAAAATTGATGGCTGGCGAGGCATGCATTCGGCCCATGCATTCATTCATGCTTTCTCACCGCGGCGCGCCGTGAGGGCCCATGTCACGTGATGTCTAGAACGTGACATCATCAGCTAGGGCAGGGTCAATACCCACATAGAGGGGTCATTGTGAGGTAAGTTCCGGTTTTCTTGACTTATTCACATGTTATTAATTCAATAAAACGCAACTGAACTCTTAATTATAATCATGTATAGCCGTTCTGTCAAGTGTTCAAATATGCGCAGTGAAACCACCCGATGAGCATCGCCGGAAAAAGTCGCGCGTCTCAAATTGCTTCTAACGACGTTTCATACCATCCAAGAATAGCCCAAAATTAGGCCTTAATTTTAATCGTGAAACCTCTTTAACATTTGCATCGACCCGAAAATACTTCAAAACATGTCCTTTGCTGACCTTGGGATCGCGAAATGGCTTGACGAGTCGCTCGCTGCAATGAAGATCCATACTCCGACGCAGATCCAGAAAGCGTGCATTCCCGAGATCCTAAAAGGTAGAGATTGCATTGGAGGCGCAAGAACAGGGTCCGGAAAGACCATTGCGTTTGCCGGGCCCATGCTCACGAAATGGTCCGAGGACCCGCTGGGCATTTTTGGGCTAGTTCTTACGCCCACTCGTGAATTGGCAATGCAGATCGCAGAGCAGTTTGCAGCCTTGGGTGCGCAGATGAATATCAAGCTCAGTGTAGTGGTGGGTGGCGAGGATATCGTCAAGCAGGCGCTCGAGCTACAGAAAAGACCGCATTTCGTGATCGCCACGCCCGGCCGCTTGGCTGACCATATCTTACATAGTGGTGAGGAGACCGTCAAAGGTTTACGTCACGTGAAGTACCTTGTGCTAGATGAGGCGGATCGTGTGCTCAGTAATACCTTTAGCAAGGACGTGGCGCGGTGCTTGGCCGTTTTGCCGCCGCCAACCGAGAGGCAGACACTCCTTTTCACAGCCACCGTGACCGACGCGGTAAGGCTGTTGAAGAACAAGCCCCAGGGCGCAAGTAAGCCACCTGTGTTCTTGCATGAGGTCGAGAGTGTTGACAAGGTGGCGCTTCCGCCCACACTCCTGCTCTACTACGTGTTTGTGCCGTCCTACGTCAAGGAGGCATACCTCCACACCATTGTATCGCTCGAGAAGTACCTGAAGGCAAACGTGATTGTGTTTGTCAACAAAACACATACGGCTGAGCTTTTACGCCGGACGTTACGAAAGCTCGACTTACGTGTGGCCTCGCTCCACTCGCAGATGCCACAGCTGGAACGTACTAGTTCGCTCCACCGATTCAAGGCACAGGCCGCGCGGATTTTGATCGCTACCGATGTGGCTTCGCGTGGATTGGACATTCCCACAGTCGAGCTTGTAGTCAATTTCGACATTCCTGCAGACGCCGACGATTTCATTCATCGGGCGGGTAGAACTGCGCGTGCAGGCCGTCACGGCGATTCCGTTTGTATTGTCACTGAACGAGACGTCGAGCGCATTCATGCGATCGAGGAGCGTGCAAATAAGAAAATGGAGCTTTTGGAAGACGCATCGGACGATAAAGTGATCTCGTCCTCACTCACAAAATTGGGCCACGCCAAGCGCGAGGCGTTGATGGACATGGACAGGGAGCATTTTGGCGAGAAACGCGACATAAACAAGCGCAAAAAGGAGTTGAGAGACGCCGATGGCAAGAAGCGGGCTAAGAAGTAAGTTGGGAAGAAGAACTGGACGGAATGCTCAATTTAATAAGGGTGCAAATTGCATTGGTCGATTGGGTGATAAAATTCTATTCAGTTGATGTGGCTCGTAATATCATTATTTGATAAAGTCATGGGCTTCTTGCTGTAGCCAAGAGGTTTGGAAAAGTACTTGTGTCCACTTTTGAGCCTCGGAACCGGACATGGTGAACGGCGCTTGTAATTCCTGACAACAAGTTTCTTATTTGACGGGCCGAAATTTTAGAGGAATGCCAGAAGCTTACTCTTGAACTTTCAGTCATCAGCTACAAGAGAACCTCGAGCCTGCAACGAACAATATAATATATTTGATTCTTTACAGACAAGCTTCATGAAATAGTCAGTTTGACTTTGAAGTATATGCACGTAAGTATTTTGAAAATAAGAGCTAAACAAAAATTAAAAAGAGTGATCCTCGATATATACGCCTGGTTTTCTAGATGGCTCTAAGTCAATATTTTGCTTGTTCTTTGAGACCGACAAACGAAAACTTGCGCATCATAATTTTATGCACAGCTACAAGTACCCGCTACCCAATAATAAAACATATGACGATATCGTTGGAGACACTGTCATCCCATTCGGTCGAGGAAATAAAAGCATGATTTTTGGTTCGGCCACACTTTTGAAAGCTTGGATGCATGTAATTATTTTTATATTTTCATATTTATTCTAAGAATTCAAAAGAGCTTACACGGTCGCCCCGCTCCGAAGTGACTAAGCTACCAACCTGCCTTCGATTCTGTTTCTGAAGTCAATACTCCATAAGGCAGTCCACGCTTGCAGGGTGTTACTTCTGCTTCTTTATATATTTTGCTAGGGGCACGATCTGGGTCGACTTTTGGGCTTGGATTACATGAAACATGCAATGTTAGAGTAGGAGTGGTATCTTTATCTGAAAATCGTAGTTCATGAATAGAATGCTGGGCTCAAAATCTGATATCTTTGCAAAATTTCATAATATGAGTTTAGCGACCATTCATAAGCGTTTGCATGCCATAATAATAATTGTGTTCATAGCAATCATCAAGTTTGACTTGACGTCACGTGCACCAACATGAATCCAGTTTAGTTTCTTTCACGTGCTTGAAAAAATAAATTTTTTGCAATAAAAATCGATCAATCTTCATCATGATCAACTTTCTTGAAGATAGCTTTCCACAATGAGCGATACATTGAGCCCCGCAAGCGTCACCACCACTGCAGTCACACACACCACCAGAACAGCATTGTTTGTGCCATGTGTACGAATCTTCCGTTGGGAATACCGCCTCACCGTTCTAAAATAATTCACTGCAGCCACTGCCAACGTGGAGAAAGCGAGGATTACGAGCATAAACGAAACGACTTTATTGAAGAGCGAAAACGTGTTCTGCGCGTCCAGGCCGCCGTCGCTACCTGACTTCAAGCGAAAGCCTAGTATAAGGCCTATGGCCGTGAAATACAACGAGAGGGCAAACCGAATAAACCCAAGAAATGTGCGTTCGCTCTGGAGCACGTCACGTGGCTCGCTTAGATCAACCCGGATTATGTGCGATTTCGGAAACCATGTTTGGCGAGAGTTCGGCGGGAACTCCTCAATTTTCTCGGTTTGAGTATTGCCTAGTACACCCCCTACAGAGATGTTAGTAGGTCTTCGAGAATGGGCGCTGGCCAGGGTAACTGGTATGGATGGGAACGGGCTCAAAGACCGAGCGGATGTCAGCATATGTGATGTTGCATGGTCGTCCCACTCATAGGGCGAGCTGGCCCGCAGAAGAGGCGACGGCTCTATTTCTGGCATATCCTATTTCAGGAAGACCGAAAATTTTAGGGAGGGTACCTAACGTAGTTTGGTGATACTGTGGTGTATGAAAAGATATGGATATTTCTGGTCATGTGACTAGTGCCGATTATGAGCACTGAGAGCCAAACTTGAGCCAAACTTGAGCCACACTTGAGCCACACTTATCTGCGCGGGCGGTATAACCGAATTGACTCATTACGCGAACAGACATGTAGAGTAGAATTATAGAGCCATGGCACGAATATGTTCATACATACCGATATAGATTCCAGCTTATCACCTCACGATATTGAAAATGCGACCAGAATCAAGACAAATCTAGTAACTTAAACTCTTTTGAGAAAGAACGGGCCTATTTTAGTCAACCCGTGCTGGTTTTGGATCTAATCATCATTTTTTTGAAAAATAAAATCATGGTTCGTTGCCATTGCTTCATGAAAAAGGCCACAGCCATCCAGGCTTATTGACGACTCTTGTTTTTTTTTTGCTTGATTTATCTATAATCTCAAAGGACTTTGGAACACCTACACTCGGTGTATAAGTGATAAAGAAACTGTCTCGAATCAATCGGGCTCAAACAAAGATGACACCGAAATCCCCTCAGCGGGGTTTTAGTGTCATGCATGGGGACATGTGAGCCAAAGTTGAAATGGTGTAAGGCTTTAAAGTCTTTTTTTTATATGTTTCTTCCATTCAAACGTGTGGAGCCGCTTCCATATTTTCTCCCAGCAACGCTGCGAGGCGGCCGCAGGGCAAATCTCCAAAAAGCGCTCGGGCATGATTGGTGGAAGATTATCCTGTTTCTTCTTACTCAAAGAACGGAAATTGACCGGGTGACGTCGTTGTTTCCGGCTCTGTGAGGGTAGACCGATGTCCACTAACTATTGTTTCTTCAGGGGCCGCTGGGCGAGGTGTTTTGGAAATTGTAATTTTGGTGGTATCATACACTCTCGTGCGTGGCCAAACGCGAGAAACACAAACTTTATTAACAGGACACTGCACTTAGACCCGCTGCAATCTGGCGGATTCAGAAGTCGCCTCCTTAGCTTAGTGGTAGAGCTTTGCACTTGTAATGCAAAGGTCGCTAGTTCAATTCTGGCAGGTGGCAAACTTCTAATTTTTTTCCATCCAAAATCACCCAACCGAAACGCGTAGACTAATCAATCAGATAAGGAAACAAATCAACTTTGGCTAGTTTCGCCTTTGATCAGATGTCCCAAGGAAAAGAGAAATCAAAACGACTCTTGCAAGATATCTCAATGGATTTCTTTGGCATATAAGGATATAAACAAGCCCTTTGTCAGGGTCAGGATACCTGTCCAGTGCCTGTCTTGCTCCTTCTGTTGCTACTCTGTATCTGGTTGCAACATGCATCGTTTCAGTTTCGCCGCGCAGCCTCCAGTGTGAATCTCAGGCTGCTTTGGGAAACCAATGGGTCCTAGTCTGACCAGCATTGACCAGCTCTTTCTAATATATCTAGAAAATCATGAATAATCGCTTCTCCGCTTGTAGAAAAAGGGCTCGTCAATTAGTTATCAGCGAATACATTAATATGCAACCGGAACCTAACACCCTTACTTGAACCACGACTTTTATCTTAGACTGTTTGCCCATAAAATGACTCGAGCGGGAAGCCAAACACAAACTAAGGTGTTTAAAGCGATTCA
>JAKTUB010000434.1:0-21225 GCA_030556465.1 Metschnikowia picachoensis | reverse complement strand
TGTTGGCAATACTCAAGTTACGAGGTATCATCAAGGCCAACGAAATGCCCGACTCAGGTCTGGAAAGTGAGGCGGGGCAGGAACTGAGCTTTGCCGGTTTGACGGACTTTGAAGGAGAGGAAGAAGCTTTGAGCTACTTACTGACCACGATCTTGCGACAGATTATAAAGAAGAGCTGGAGGATAGTATGAACATTTTGCGGCAATAGACAACGGTCACCAGTGCCATGAATTTGCTTGCTCTCTTTTTCGAGCAAATGTTTGTACGTCTGACTTCATCTAATTATACCAGATTCTTACGTTTGTAATTAGCGCTACTTGCTTGATGTCTCTATTCCCAGTAATACCATAGACTATACGACATCATTCATGATACATACCCAAAATTTGAGACACAGCTTCCTAAATTCTACGCTACGCATGCGTAGCGTAGCGTAGAATTTTTCGCGTCTACTCTACGCAAAGTAGCTACGCATGCGTAGCGTAGGCCTTTTGAGCATCTCTGGCTGGCGTTGCTACATGAAGGGTTGAGCCTGGCGTTGTGCAGCCATGGTGGGTGGCACAGTGCGGGCTTTCAGGAGCTGTTGGAGACTAACTGGTTTACACACGACCGTGAAGCCGGCGTTTGCAGTGTAATATTGTCACTCAATCGGGAGAAACAGAATTCTGTTTTCTTTACTACCATTAAAATCGTCACCCAATCGGGAGAAACAGAATTCTGTTTTCTTTACTACCATTAAAATCAAAGTACATGATGGCACAGGTGCAGTAAGTCAAATTTGACCAGGCCGAAGCACCTTTCAAATAGCCATCCTAAATTCTAAATACCTACACAGTGACTACTCATGAGTTGGCATGAGCGCGCGCACGTTATATGCCGGTGTTGCCTCGTCGATAGTCGGCTTCACTCTTTGAAGGCAACTCTAATACTAAATTACCAATATTGACAAAGCGATCCAACTTTCCAATCACTACACTCACATCATACATATACAAGATGTCGACTCCCGCCAAAAGAAGACTTATGCGAGACTTTAAGCGCATACAGCTGGATGCTCCCAGTGGTGTTTCTGCGCTGCCAGTGCCTGATAATGTGATGTCGTGGAATGCAGTGATCATAGGCCCGGCCGAAACACCTTTTGAAGACGGCACGTTCCGCTTGGCATTGCAATTCGATGAGCAATACCCCAACAAACCACCCACTGTGAGATTCTTGAGCGAAATGTTCCACCCAAATGTCTATGCCACAGGTGAGTTGTGTCTAGATATCTTGCAGAACCGGTGGTCGCCTACATATGACGTGTCGAGTATCTTGACATCGATCCAGTCGTTGCTTAACGACCCCAACATTCTGTCGCCGGCAAATGTTGAGGCCGCCACTTTGTATAAGGACCACCGCCTGCAGTACATCAAGCGTGTGCGGGAAACCGTTGAGAAGAGCTGGGAAGAGGATGATGACGACAGCGAGGAAGATAGTGAGATGGAGGACGATGATTAAGTAAGACAATCTGAAAAAAAAAACAAGCCGTTTTGGCCTGCTAAACGTGGGGTTATGAAACATTGTCATGAATGGGCGAGGTTGCCACGAAGGAATCTTGAGAGAATCATCTCTGCGTGCACAAGGCGTTGGTTTCGCCATTGGGGGCGATAACAAATTCAACCTGTGCATGTATAAAAATCACCTTGGCTTGCCCAAACGTGACTCTTGATCTGGTGTGTGCATACTGAATTCTATACAAGTGTATGAGTTTGCAACGAGCAACTGGAGAAATTTGGCTGATTATGCTCTTAGATTGGCGTCTTGGTATACCGCCGTGGTTCATGGATGTATGTGAATGTAGATCTTCATTTAAAATCCTTCGCTGTGAATAACATTGCAGAGTCTAGGTCTACCAAATCGGACTATCGTGAGTGATTAGTATGGTACAGATGTGCGTCACTATCAAACCTGTTGTGCAGTTACATACTCTACCTCTCATTTGGTCAGCCAGCAACATCTCATGCTATATACATATCGAAAAATTCCACTTTTTCAGCTTCAAAGCACTTCCTGTGCATTTATCTCAACCAGAGGTAGTACCATTTGCGGGCCTTCGCCTTTGCCTCCGCCGCAGCGTGTGCCTCCTTCAACAACTCCAATTTCTTTTGCTCTTCCTCTCTTTGCTGCGCATAGTGGTCTATCGTAACATACTCCACGGGTTTGCCGGCCTCACCGATCTTCTTGTCCCTAGCCAATGCAAATATGATGACAAATATGGTGATGTAGATAAAGGTCTTTGTCACAGGGTCCATTTTCTTCGTGTCAAACTGGTCCTTGCGCACGTCTGTCTCCGCAAGGAACACGGGCTCGAGTTTGTGGACTTTTTCCATCGGCTGAGCTTGGTGCTTGCGGATTTGAGAGGGAACCTTAAACGGTAAATCCCACGGTGCCTCGTGAGAACTCCAATTGTCGAACTTCTCACGTGCACCCCAGTTTCCGTATGCGATATAGTATCCTAGCCTCTTTTCGTTGGCAGTCAATTTTGTCCATTTTTTGTCGTATTTGTCTTGGAGCTCCTTCACCACCTGGCCCTGGTGAATGACATTCAACGACCCAAATAACGCATGGTTCTCATACACTGGAGAAGTGTCGATCGGCTGCACGGCATCGTCATTGCCCGACGAAAAAAGCGAGCCTACGTCCTTCAACGAGCTCAAGGCGAGTTTGGCAGCCTCCATTTTCGCTTCTTGCGGCGTAAGTTTCTTGCCATTTACCAGTGGCTGTTCCGCATTTGGTTTGGACTCTTGCAAAACAGGCGTAGCCAGCGAAAAGTGTCTGGGCTGCGAGGTGCTAGAGGCAAGAAATTGTCTCAACGGAGATTTGCTCTTGAAAGCTTGATTTCGGAGCAACATTATGAAATTCTTTGTGGTCTGTTGAGTAAATGTTATTGCCTGTTTCAAGTTGTATCTGAGTCCTGCGATGCTCACTGATACTGTAGCCTTCTGCAGTGGAGGAGATGTCGAAGTCTGGAGTCTGGAGTCTAAAGGCTCGAGTCTAGTGCGACTTACCGATATCGTTTCTTTTCTCTGACTTTCTTGTGATAAAACTTCTTCTTTTTCTATAGGGTGATTTTAATACATTAACTTTTCCGTTGACTAAACAATCAAATAACAACAATTTTGAAAGTTTCCATCCACGAATTCGCCTTCGTATACATGGGAGGGTCATTGGGTACTTTTTCTGAGCCTTTGTCAATAATCTACAGTGAGAAGATGATGGGGCCTGCTTTTTTTATGATCTTCGTGAAAGACACATCTTGGCCAATTTTTGAAATATGATTCATGTGATGATAATTCACTCGAGATTTCCTCTTTAGGATTCTGACGTGGGTGCTGTACTCAGCCATTAGGGTTATGACAACATTCTAATTAATTCTCATATACAGCCAAGCCAAGATACTAGCGCAAGATGGGTAGCGAAGCTGACTAGGATTTTATATATGTTCATGTATAGTTTTATGGAGAGCTGGGTGAACAATTCGGGCTCCCGGTCCTTGATCAGATGTATCAAGCAAAAAAAAAATTACTCAGTTTTCATTCGTCTCATGGTATGCTTATAAACACGTCTCGGTTCGGTATCCGAGATCTTGGCTACAGCCGTTTCGCAGCCAGCCTGCCTGCCCAATGACAAAACGAGAGATAGCGTACGCAATGAAGCATCTGAGTATAGTTTTAGCATTCTTTTATATCCTTTCGACTCTCACACTTTTTCTTCTTGATCCTCGTGGATTTTGCTTTGGAGCATGACATTTTGTGAGATTTTTTCCGTCAATACAATGCAGAACATGTGGTTAAAGACAGTGATCTGTGAAGCACACCTGAATGTTGCGAAAAGTTGAATTTATTGAAAAGCTCAAAAGTAAAAGGTGAACAAAAATTGAAAACGTATAGATAATGAGCAAGAAAGTCACGACGTCTTATTTACTTTCATGAGTGGCTGGTTTGCACTAGTGTATCATGCAAAAAAAGGATCGCCGCTGACTTTGATTTGCAGACGCGTCTATCAATACATATTGGAGAGCCCCAAATATATATGTTCTATCTTCAAGTACCTAGCCAGTTTCAAAGAGAACTCTATTGACAAAAGTCTATAAACTATCAAACTATTCTATTCATGAACTTTCCTATGGCTATTATGGGCGCACAAATAGTCTTCACAACCATGCATAATGCTTCGATCAACAATGAAAGCTCATATAGTAACCACATGAAAATGAAAAGCTCGATGAATATGACAAAAGTTTGGATCTGTGGGAAGTTTTCTGCAATAACATCAATCGGGGAGAAAAGTATGCGCATGATCTTTATGTTCTTGATGAGCTTGTTGATGTTGGAGACAATGGCTTTTGGAGAGTTTTCATGATCGATATGACTAGCCGCCTGCCCTTGTGAAGGCATAAGGTCACAATTGTTTCCTTTAGTCCTTGTTTGCAATTCCTTCCCGGAAATATAAGAAGATGCCGGCTTACTCCAATTCAGAAAAATGGTTCTATGCTTATCTTTTCGAGAGCCCTTTTTCTCATACAATACAGCCTGATCACACGACTTGGGTGTATATCCGGGCCTTTCCTCCAAACAGTGTTTTATTTCCGGCTCTAATTCCGTAATTTTGCCAGGCTCCAGGAATTCCGTCTCCAGATCATTCTCGTATACGAGCCACGAAAGCATATACTTCCACAAGGGATGGAAATTGTCAGCTTGATTGATATGGGACGAGGCGGCCATAGTTTCGTAGTTGTCAATTTCATCTGCATACTGAAAGCTTCGACTCGAAGGCTCGGTACTGAATTTGACATCCCCATTAAATGGATACTGACCATTAGCTTTAGACGAATTTTTGGTGATCCGCAATTTTTGTCGTATCTGAGATTTGAAAGATAAGGATGGTGGTGATGACGATGAGGAGGAAGAGGATTTGCTGGTGGAGGGCGATACTGCAGCAGCCAATCCTGGTGATTTTTCCTGTGCTCTTTCCGTATAAACGTCACCCTCATTCTCAAAGATATCATCGATCACATTCGCGTAATTATCATCCAACTCAGAATCACTGTATTCCGATTTCACCGCCAAGCTTTCTGGCACGTCAGAGTTTATCGGGTCTCTGTGATAAGTATAGTCCATGTAGTCAATTATCCCAAGCTTGTTCTTCGCCTGTTTCAACGCTTGTTTCATTTTCTGTCGCGTATTAAGTTTTCGCTTGCTTGGGTCTTCAAAGACCACATCCATTGGACTTAGCCGTTTCTCTTCCTCCTCCTGAAACGACTTGTGTGTATACATGTTGGGTTTCATTTCTTGAGCTTGTTCGTACCGTCTTTGCTGGTCCATATTAACCCCCGAAAAGCGCAGATGGTTCGGGATTGAGGGCTCATATAGCGTTGCATCATTCCCATAGGAGATTACATCGTCATTTTCATCACAAAGAAGCTCGGTATGTGGTAAAACTTCTTCTCTGAGGAACAGCCTTGTAACCGTATCATTTTTGGCAGAGTTTCTCCCGGAGTTTCTGCCGCGTGCATTTCTCAGTCGGGTGCTGTAGTAGTCAGAGTAGTCAGCCGGTTTCCGCGAGTCTCCCTGTATTTTGCGGTTAGTTTCTGGATTTTTTGGATGGGCAGAGACATGCCTGGCTGCTCTGATTCCGACAGATCCATTTCTCGGTTCGTTTGTGGGCTTTGTAGAAGGATTCAGTTGTCCCAATTTTGACCTATAATTGTCATATAATGATTGTGGATTTGATCTTGGAATTACCAGGGGCTCATCCTTTTTTGGGTTTATCTTGAGGCATCTTTGTGGTTGGTATTGGGTTTCCTGGAGGTATCTCGTGGTAAAGTGTGCATTTTGAGTGGCATTCATTTCGAAGGTATTTGAGTCCGTCTATAGTTTCCGGCAGTAGTGCGTCAGGCAGTAGTATTTCAGGCAGTCCAGAATTCCGTCGTATAAACAAATGCTCTTGTGGTGTATATATATATGCATGGGCACATCTGATGTCTATTTCGATGGCATCACCCGATTAGGAAGTGTAATTGATTCAAGGTGGCTGGCGCGATGTGCGTAAAAGGCTTCAGAGCCAGCAAGGCAAAGCAAAGCGAATAAAATAAACTAAAAAAAAATCCAAAATCACAAAGATTGCGCGTGCGGATCACGTGAGATTGATTTCCGTCTGGTAAAAACTTAAAACCAAACTGGGCCTAAAGGGGATTCATTTCCCTTTTTTTTTCTTTATTTCCGATGAGAGATCTCGTATCGCCAAACGAAGCCTGGAGTGAATTTGAGAAATTTAGGTCATGTGTTCTCACGAAGTGAGCCCACGCGTCGGGTTTTTTTATTACCCGACAAAGACTACGAATCCAAAATAATGGGCGCTAAGGTACAAGACTTGTTAGACGTCAATTCCTCAGAACGGAACTCCTTTTTTAACTATTGTCAAGCCACTTTTCCCAATCGCCTTCGCGAGCTAAAGCATCTCAGGAAGGTGTCTTAGTGTCAGAGTGAGTGAGTCTGACTAGGGTTCGGTCACATGCCCTCAGGCAGGGCTTGCGAAGTTGACGGTTTAAAGTTGTCACGTGATAGCGGTGCAGGATAGTCGGTGTATGCACGCCGGCTCGTCTGGGTGAAAAACTTCTCACCCTGCTCTCGGTCGGACCTAGTCTCTTCTTCTCTCTAAGGGTCTAGCTGTAGTAGTAAACTAGGTCTTTAGTACATAGATACTTGAAACAGATAACTTCACAGTTGAAAAAAGTTGACGAGGGCTGCGTTCGTTCGGTTGTATACCGGATGTGCGCCACGACCCTTTTTAACCAAGCTTTATTAGCCGAGTAAAAGAAAAAGATTTTCTCTCTTCTACGCTTAACCCATAGTTCTAAGTAGACCGAAATGGATATTCATTAGCAATACACTTAAATGATATAATCTAACACTCAGCGTCTTAGCCTAATGCGTGTTTTCCGAAAAACGTAAGTGAGTACCCGTAATTCTGTCAGCACGGGGAGGTTAATTAATAACGGTATATATTCAATGATGTCCAAGCACCCTAGTAAGGGGAGGCGACGACCCCTTTATATACTCCTATCTCCAACACAAACACAAACCCAACTTCATACAAGTCTCACTTATTGCGGGGTTAATCATAGCAGGCACGTGGCTACATTCACCTGCCTATTGGGACGTATGCGGCCAACCGTAGGCCGCATGCTCTACCTGTCAAATTCAGTCCGTGACGCAAATCATCACTTGAAGCTGCTTTGTATACAACAATCATACATCCGCCCTTTGACCATTTCGAGGTGCAAAGTTCGCAATTGGGGAATAAAAAAGAACACCGCTGACCAAAAAGAAAAAAAAAACAATTCCGGTACGGGGAATTGAACCCCGATCTCGACGGTGAGAGCGTCGTGTGCTAACCATTACACCATACCGGAGTAATTATAATCAAATCATTTGCAGCTTGGTCTAGTTCCTTTAAGGGCCAACCTGTATAGAAAGTGCGCACATGTTCTGCATAAAGGACAATCACAATATGCAGGATCTTTCTAAGAGAGGTTGAAGCATTTAGATCCTAATTAAGAAGGACTAAGGAAGGAAGAAGCAAGCGTATCTACAAGCTCCTTTTGTAAGCTTGCTTGGAAGCTTCGCGATAAGCTTTTCAAAAGACATAGTCTCGCTGTACCCGAGCTAATACACGTGACTCTTACTAAATCTATCCCGCGAGCGTATCACTGAGTCGGACGCCAATCCCGATCTTCCATACCGAGTGTGGGCGCTCCAAAGAGCTTTGGAATAAATAGAGCATCCAAGCACCAATGAATTTGAATTCGATGCTGGCACCATTGAACAATACCTACGAAAATTTACGCAACCTTAATTGGTACGTCGACACCGTCCGCCAGGTCTTTTTTCTAGGCCCCAGGAGGCAACAGGTGACACCGTCCCACGGCCTCTTCTGAATAGACAATTGAAAATGGCGTTGGCCCGAAGTAAAATACGGACAAGTTGACACTACCTATATAGCGGCTAGGATAAGCAGGAAGACCTAAGGTTTGGGAAAGTCAAGGGACTTCATTACTCAATCTTTTTTTTTTTCTTTTTTTCTTTTTTTTTCTGGCTTGATAGATCTGTTTAAGGACTGGGAGCCAGAATTGCTTACCTAGCTCTCCACAAAACTATACATGAATATATATAAAACCCTCAGCTTCGCTGCCTTGCCTTGCGTTGATATCTTGGCTTGGCTTGACTTGGCTTGGCTTGGCTGCGTATGAAAATTAGTTAGGCTGTCATCGCCCTAATGGCTGTACTTCCCCCACCTGCCGCTTCAACTCCAACCAGACTGAGGCAGGTTTTTTGTCTGTAGATATAAAGAGTTTTAACCGCTTGACCGCGGCATCCTGTTAATACGATCATGCTCCATAATGAATACTCAATTTTGGACTATGCATGCTCATGATTAAAAACGTAGAAAAACGTAGAAAAACGTAGAAAAACGTAGAAAAACGTAGATTACAAATGTATTTGATAATTTTTGCTTGACACTCAAATATGAAAAAGCGTTAAAAAACAAATATTGCAAGAAGCCCACGTTTATGGCATCTGATCTTAAAGCGACCAGCTTATCTAAGTCGAATACCAACAACTACAGAAGGGTAAAACGAGCATAAGATGACCATCTGGGTATATACATACAAATCCTTAATCAGTTGTATCAAGCAAAACAAAAAATATATAAAAACACTAGCCAGTTGGGAAAGAAATCCCCTCCTCAAATTTTGGATGCTGCCAAATGAAGACACAGGAGGACCTGTTCCAAAGCATCACATCCATTTTTACAGAGACAAAATTCTCGCGCCTTTCAAGACTACTAAATCAAGATCCTCAAAACACATTTTATTGGACCAACTGGCAACCACTGTAGAGTGCGTGATGGCGAAGATGCCTAGCGTTATATATCTGATTATGTATAAATTTGTGGAGCGATAAGTGAAAATTCTGACGCCGAGTGCTTAACCAGATGTATAAAACAAGAATTGGAAAAAAAACATATGTGGCGCTTCTAAAGAATATTATCGCAACTTTCGTTCTTCAGCAACCGATAATACTTTCGCAGGTTAGCCAGGCGCAATCTTTTCAATCTCTCTTCGATCTCTCCTCACCAAATTGGCGGCCTAATAAAAAAATACACGTACCTTAATTTCGCTTCAAGAATGGAGAGTTCCATGAACCACAAAAATATCCTTTTTTGACTTTTTTGCCGAAGAAAATCCCGTTTTTCGCATCATTGTTATGTGACTCATAAGGAAGTACATACATACATGCACTCGCAGCGAGCACCGAGGCTCTAGTAATACAGACGGCCTATTTCCATATCACCAACTCGAATCACCGACTGTCGATAAACGGTCAAATTCTTCGCACAAAACCGTCATAAAAGAGGCAATTCAGTAAAACCCGCCTGCAGGTCTCCAAACTCGAACTCAAACAAGTAATTACAATGCGTATCAGAACAAGGGCCTATGGACGAACATTGACAACTCATGGCTTAGGAATACCATATCTGGCCCGGCACGTATCTTCGCAGGCCCAATCTCCCATATCAAAGCATTCATATGTCGACGAAGAATTCTTATCGCTAGTGGGGAAAGAGCATATCGCTGAGCATATCAACGATCTTGGGGCATTCCCGTCGTTCTCAAATATCTTAACACCACAGCATTTCTATCAAAATGAAGTCTTATTGAAGTACTCACAGAAACAGCCACATCCTGTGTCGCTCAGACAATTGGCGGCGTATGGGAAAAAACTCACCCAGCAAAAAGTGCTTGCGTCGGCCAACTTCGTGCGGTTGGAACTTCCCATCAGATTAGCCATGAGAATCAGAGACTTACAGACGTTGCCGTTTGGGGTAGTGAACAACTTCCATTTGGCCCAAATCTACGAGAGTTATTACCATCTGTTCAACGCGTTCCGCAAGATTGGCACGATCAGAACGCTCAGCGAAAACGACGAGTTTTGTAAAGTGACCAGCGCGCTTTTGGACCAGCATGTATTCAACCTCTCACATTTGATGATGGGTGCACTAGAACTGTCGATTCTCGAGAGTCTTCCGCAAAAAGAGCTCGATCTGTTCATGAGCTCAATGCTCCGGTCACGAATCAGTCGGAGAGTCATTGTTGAGGAACACTTATCGCTCACAAAAATCCATAAGGAACACCGTGATCAGCGAAACCCTCCCGACTACATTGGCGAGATTTTCCAGACGTGTAACGCCCGCGAGCATTTCCAAAAAGTGGCAGAAATGGTGCAGGGGTCGATGCTTTTGTCATTCCCAGATAAATCGAGAATGCCTGATCTCATTATCGACGGTGATGTCGACGCAAAGTTCCAGTTCATGGTGCCGCACCTTCACTACCTTTTCGGCGAGATCTTACGCAATTCGTACGAGGCCACTATCGCGACCCACGGCAGCCTGGGAACAGGAAAACTCCCACCAATCAGAATCACCATCATTGATTCCAAGAAACAGGTTGTATTTCGGATTTCCGACCGGGGCGGCGGAATCAACCACAATAAACTTGAATCGATATGGCTGTTCGGAAAGCTGTCAGGGCTGTCGCGGAAATCGCTTGAAAACTTCCACAGAATCCCGGGGTTGCAAATGTACTCAAATCTACAGGTCACGGCGGCAGGGTCCTCGGTGGTGGATACCCAAAGCGGGTTGGATCAGACGTCATTGGGAGAGATCAACCAGACATCGCCACAGGCAAAAAAGTCGACGTTGGAGCAGTTGATCACCAGACCTTATAACTACAAATTGGGGCTCGGTTTGCCCATGTGTAAAGTGTATGCGGATTACTGGAACGGAGACTTGACCATGAACTCGTTAGAGGGCCATGGCAGCGATACGTGTTTGACGTTGCAGAAGCTCGGGTTTCACACAAACGTGATTCAGTTGGACAGAGCATGATGAGATAGGAATTGTTGTGATTTCGCGGATCATGAGTCTGTGTCATGGGAAATGACTTGTTACTTTTGCCCTTATGCTGGTATTGGGGTGATAAAGGGTAAGTACGTCGATACCTGCTACAATAAGAGCACGTGCATGACAATCCGGTCCATCACTAGTTAACCTCCGTGTTAGGATGGGAGAAAACAAGATTATTCTTCGAGTATGTACCATGTTGTCTGTTTGCCTTTTTAACTCAAGTTTCTGGCGAGTGTTGGTCTATAAATCTTTAATGACGTGATCTGTTGTCAAGAAAAACGTACTTTTCGGGGAAGAATTAGGAACGTCTACTCCAGTTGAAAAGACACCAGTACAAGCCGGGAGTGCAGACTACAGAGGAGTCATATCTAATACATACAGCACTGGAAAAGTTTACGTTTCAGAAATGATGACGGAAAAGGGAATTCTAGGTAAAGATACTGTAAACCAGATCAAAATATGAGATCTGATGTGGCTGCGCCGCATGACTTGGAGACTGGCCGTGAGACTGATAACTTACAGTTGGCCTTGGGACTTGTGAACATATCATCCACCAACGTGGCATACGCCCAACAACAAAGCATGTTTCAAAAAAAACTTAAGATATCTAGGTTTGCAAGAAGTACAGATATTCAAAGAAATAAGTAAGGCGTAAACACCCGAAAAAAAAAAACATATTCCAGGCGTTCTCTGAACAAGTATAAGTAGGTACATAGGTTGCAAGGCTCGCTTCGCACGTCTTCAAACGCGCAATATGCGCCTCCGATTCAAGAACACATTTCTCATCAAAGGCCATTCCGGAACAAACACATGAATCTGGTTAAATACTCAGCAGCCTCGATTTACACAATAGACCATTAAAACGGCAAATCAGAGTATACATATTGAGCTCGCACTGGAAAATTCGCGGTTCTACCTTCTTAGGGTCTCACCTTACATCATACGCAATACCACTGTTTAATACCACATACATACCACATCCACAATATGGTTAACGGGGCACGCGGGGGGACAACACACCCTGAATTGGCCACTACCAGCCTAGAACGGGGCTCGCTGCCGTCTACCAACATACAGACGGCGTCTACAGCTCCCACCAGCCTTGCAAACCTAGTGTCTCATTTCCAGACAAGTATAGGTGTGCCCAGCCTCCTTGAACAGCCGCCACAGGGCTCATCAGGGAGCGAAACTCGACCACAATCGATTGGAGCAACAAGCTTCAACCCAGGCTTGAGCCCCAACCCGCTCGCTGTGGATAAAAGTGACACCAGGGCCGCCCTGGCGGACCCTCAAAATAGGAATTTGCCCCTGACCAACGTCAAAGATTACCAGCAAGTATTTGACTCGAAACCGGCGAAACCGGGCGGTGGGGCCAGACAGTTGAAGTTCAGCAAGACTTCAATCAGCTCCCTCATCAATATGGACGAGAATGCGCTCGCGGCGACTTCTGGGACCACCAAGGGCGCAGCATCGGCGGAAAAACGCAAGCGAGCGTCTCCGAAAACCGAGCCGGCAGCAAAACGCAGCCGGGCAGAGCCGCTGAAGAAAGTGGCGAAACCGGAGCCAAAGGGAGTCGTGAAGATCGAGCCGTCTGCGGCGCCAAGGAATGACTCGAAAACGACGCTGAAAAGTGATCCGAAAGACGCAAAACTCGAGCCCAAGAAGGCTCTCGCGAAACCTGACACAAAGGGCGAGCCAAAAAAGAAGAAAAAGACGCCCGAACTCGTTTTGCCGTCCCACGAGAAACCTAGTATCCATCCGACCATGACAACAGAAAAATCCAAATATGCGGGGCCGCCCGCAACCGTGCCTGCGCCCAGCTTCATAACCATGGACGAACCCGGACTGGGTGACGCCGGAAACGATGAGAAAGAGAAACTGCAATCACCCGTGATCGCATTAGAAGTGCCTCTTCTAGACCCCAAAAACCCGCGCCCGCGCCCGGGCCAGGCCGAGGTTGTGGTGAATGTGATGCGGTTGGCCGAGGAGAAGTATGGATGGGCCGCGGTGCACCCAGAGGCCCGGTCCACTTTTGATGTCATGGACGATGTGTTAGATGATGACGAAGACGGCGACGAGGATGAGGATGAAGAGGTGATGATTGTAGACGAAAAGGGCAATGCACTAAAGAAAAAGGACGACGGTACCGACAAAAAGAAGAAGAAAGCACCGCCGAAAGTCAACCGGAAAGTGGGGAAGTACGATTTCGAAGACCCGTTCATCGATGACGCCGAGCTCCAATGGGAGGAGGAGATCACCACAACGAAAGAGGGCTTTTTCGTCTACTGGGGGCCTTTGGTTGATGAGCGACAGTCCACGAAGAAAGGCGGTGCCAAGGGCAAGAAATAAGGATTTTTGGTGGTGATGTTTCCAATCAGTAAATTACTAGGGCGCTCTGCGATGGCACGTATTGATAGGATGTTTGTCGGTCCCATCAGAGATAAGCGGTCTTGAGTTCGTTACGCAATTCACGTTCCCAAGTATGCTGTATAAGCATCTAAATTACTCTGGGTTTCATGGATATCGGTGAAAGGTTATCGGGCAAAGCATCCGATACTTATTTATAAGTGCAAATGCATTCAAGTACTCTTTTATTTTGAGGTGCCGTTGCGAATTAAGATGAATGATCGCATTCATCAAAAACTGACCAGATGCTTTATGGCTTCGATAAACTTAAGCTTCCAAGACAGTATGTTGCACTGGTTGGGTAACCAACTGCTTTTTGACTTCTTCCCTCGAAAAATTGATGCTTCTATCATTCTAGCCTTGTCAGGGCTACTAAAGCAATGTTGAATACACGAGTTATGAGTTGAGAAAATTAAAACTCAATATCGATTGCGGAAAATATCAAAGGAAAAGGCTTTTCCCAAGCCTTGAACGGCAGGTTTGAGTAGAATAATGAACTCTTTAAAGATGCATACGTGATGATGGACGACTGATCATGCGCCCCTAGTATCTTTGTTTCATAGCGTTGCGGCGTTCTGCATGGATTAGTTGCCTTCTAGTCTAGAGTAAGCAAGACAATGATGGCTTGAATATCACTCTTGGATGTCGTGGGCGCCATTGCTTCTACGTGCCATATCCGCCTTGAACATCTGGAATCAGTCATGGTTGCCGGAGACTTCATAGAATTTGGCTTGTGAACTTTTGAGGCTTGCTACGCCCTGTCGCGTACTGAATTCGACACATTTCTCATTTGGGTCATATTTAGCAGCATAGATGCTTTAAACTACTTGGGCCCTCAAGATTTCACGTGCCATCACAGCAAAGGAAACTTTGACTATTTACAATAGAACTGTTCGTTTTCAAAACCCCGGCTCAGAGATCAATGAGCATATAGCAATCGATACTCGACTGTGACTGGGGACAACGGTGGTGTTTGCGGTGATACTCAGAAACGCACGCACGATAACTCCAACTGCAAAGCAAACACGAAAAAAGGTTTCGATCACACGCCTTAAACTAATCTTCACATTGTCGGCCACCATGAAGCCTTATAGTGTCGTCACGTTGAGCTGCTAGTCACACAAGGTGTCTTTTCCGTGAGTCTAGCTAATGCCACGCGTAAAACAGTGACGGCATTAAGCGGCACGCTCTTTTCCTCGTCATTCTTAAAGCTCTTTTCGACGGCGGCTATGTGTCTGTCTGTGGCCTCAACGATTGCCGCGACTCTTTTTGTGTCAATCACGGGGGACTTTCCAAGAGGAACCAAGAGATTCAAGAGGCCCAGCAATGTCGAGAGGTGCTCAAAGTTTACAACCGGAGCGTCATTTACAACCCCAAATGTCAACTGGACATGCAGGTCCACGAGCGATAAAATAGCATCGGCCCTGCTCTTAGTGAGCGTGATGTATTTCGTCTTCTCCTCCAGCGTGCGCAGTGGGAGTGGCGGCGGGGCTTTCCGGTCGGCAGTTGAGCCGTTGACATCTAGCGAGCTCATCTTGTCACTGAGGTCGTCCACTTTCTTATCACTAACAAGCAAGACACGGAGAACGCCCACTAGCACTGGCTTTGCGCCTTCGAAAGGGCATTCATGTAAGGCGTTGTTAATGAATGTGTAAGCCACATGCTCTGGAGCAGAAGATAGTATCTTAGTGAGCAAAGTGAGCGTGGTGTAGCGGAATTGCGACGTGGCGCTCAGCGACACCACAGCGAATAGCAATGCCTGCAAGAATATAGGTAGCACCACACGTGGAACAGACGACAACTCGAGCTCAAGCGCACGTGGCCGTTTGGCTAGCGTTTGTACCGTATACCAGCACCAGAACACGGCCATGTCGATCAAGCTTTTATGGTATAACGCCTTGTGCACTATGCCCGGCACGATGACGCGGATCGCCACGGAAATCGCCTGTTGGAGCGTAATGTCTATCTCGTCAGGTGCATTTTCCGAGCTCACTTCGTATGTATATAGAAGGAGATTGCCGCCCAAGGAGTCGCTCACGGTGCCTGTCTCACCGTTAACAATGCAGCGCGCGAAAACACGCTGGAAATCCACAACTAACGTCTCGAATAACTCGCTACTAAATGTATCGTCGTCAGAGTCTTGGGCGGCCTCAAAATCAACGAGTTTGGACGACAGTACAATGAATTGCTCGAATTCGCCCTGCGGATCCAAGTCAAAAGAAAGCGCCAACTCCTTGAGCCGCGTCATCACGGGGATCTTCAAAACAAAGTCCAGCGTGGGCTGTTTCGTGGACCCCAAAACACGGTGGAGGTGATTGAAATAGGATACGGTATAGCCCATATATTGCCCACGCAATGCCATGTAGACGCCCTCGGTGACCAAAGCAGTCAAGAGTTTCCGCTGCAAGAACTGCTCGTCGTCGTCGATCTTCTGCAACTCGTCTGCAGAAATGTCCACTTTGCCCGGTTTTGGCGGCAGCACATAGTTGCGTGCAAACACAAACATGCGCTTCATGACAAACACAAACTGCGTTAAGTCACCGACCGGGTTGACGCAGAGGGAGTTGATAAAGCTCAGCACAGCCATGGCCAAGAACCTCGACGGATAGAGCGTGATGATGCGGCGCATCGAGCTATCAACGAGCTCGAAAATACAGTAGAGCTTGAGTTCGTAGAATTTGGCTGCACGCACCTCATCCTGACCCTTTCCGCCGGCCTTAAGCGTGCTCAAGAGCTCAGTCAGCTTGAGAAACAACTCCTTGGCGTTACCATAAAGCGCCAAAACCTCAAATATCTTGAGCACCTTGTAAACGCCCGGCGCGGAACGAAGCGCGCCATCAAACTGGTAGTCACTGTCGACAAACTGGATAAGAAGCGCCGGCATATCCCAGCCTACTTCATGAACCAATTCATGTGACTCGTTGAAACAGTCCAATAACTGCTGAAGTACCAATTCTCTTTCCTCAACGGTGAATCTATCCGGCTCGGATAGGTGGTAATCCAATACCGCTGAGTACAGCAAGTAATCTTTGGTATCGGCGGCATCTTGGGCTGCATCCTTCAAGATTTGGAGCGTCTGGTCGAAATCAAACGCCTCCAACGTGCCATTGCTTGACACCAGTAAGGCGTCCTCGGAATCAGACATGAATAGAGGAAGAAATCAGAATGCGACTAATGCAAAAAGTAAAATAAGATATTGGGAATTGTGCCCTTTTGGTTTCGAGATTTCTTTCAATATAAAAGCGCTAAAGATTTGGCCCTGAATGTCTTTGGTGTCCAATTGGGCTAGCTTACTAACTAGCAGAAACGGCAGAATGTGCGAAATTGGGGCCGATGGTGCGCGCTGCGCGCCTTGCCTTATGGCTAGCCAGCTGGCTAGACAGGAGCCTCCGACAGACGTGATGGAGGGGCCCAAGAGGCACGCCGCTGCGAAGAAGTATCAGGAAAGTGGGGAGGCGCAATAAGACAATGGGAGCGGTCTGCTTTTGTATATTGATGCTAAAAAATGGCGTTTTTGGATTTTCGTGACTTCTGACAAGTCGTTTCTTGTTTTTTTTTTCTTTTCTGATCTCTTTGAGATGGTTAGTATTTGGCCTGATGGCTCAGTAGCAGCGTGCCATATTGGGTGAGTATATGACTATTCATAGAACTTACCGACATCCAACATTTTCGTAGTACTTGCCATACCAAAAAACTGTTCGGGGCCCGAATGAAGGGGAACAATGGGTCATGATTCTTTTGCACGATTTGCTTGGTATTGTGGCTTAGCTGACTTTGAGCCTATCGGTCATCGATCCGGTGCCTTCAAAGCCGCGTGCCATAACCGGTCCGGAGATCAATTCATTGTTTGAAAAAGAAAAAAAGTAAAAAGTAAAAAGTAAAAATCTAGAAAGCCAACCAACTTGGACCGCAAATCAGACAACCCTATACTTATGTAAAATAGAGGTGGGTGCAAATGAATGCACGATTAGATCTGGCGTGACGTTATGGTTATGGAAAACTAGGATAAAGACAAAGAGTGCAAAATCCCTTGTTATTAATTTGAATGCTACTATTTATTATGTAGATCTAAACCTCAAACGTAGCCAAGTCAAGTTTCTAAGGGCACGGTAGCGAAGCTGGCTGTTATGTTCACTGTACCCATACATAGTACGTGTATTTGGTAATATCAAACAGAAAAACTAGAACGGTCAAACATAGAGCAAAGACCTCTATTTATAGCCTTTCTGCGTTAATTAAGGGAACGAAAAGGGAAGCTGGCGGTGGCAAACGTAATGTAACGTCATGGTGTAAGTTCACGCCATCGAGAAGTACTGTGGCGTAATTTGATAACCTCACCAAGAGAGTGTGTGAGTGAGAGGAGAACACCTTTCGGAACTCTAATGGGAGCTTGATACATCTGATTAAGGACTGGGAGCCAGAATTGCTTACCTAGCTCTCCACAAAACTATACATGAATATATATAAAGCCCTAGTCAGCTTCGCTACCCATGCCTTGCGTTGTTATCTTTGCTTGGCTGCGCATGAGAAATAATCAGGTTTTCATCGCCCTAAGGGCTGTACTTCCCCTGCCATTTCAACTCTCGCAACAGAGGTGGTCAGTAATGCGAGCCCATCCGGTGATTCGCGCCGTCTTCGAGACTATACCTTCTTGAAGGTCTTCACAAACCAGTTCAATTTCCCTAAGTTTTCCGATGTTGCGTTTACCGGCGCCAACATGGAGTTAAGGTGCATTGGACCCGCGGGTCCTATATGTTGCCACCAACTGCTGGTAGTCTTGCACTTGTTATAAATGTGCTCTAGTATGCTGTCTTTGGTGGTCTGCCTTAGACATAGATGACATCGCGTCACTGTCGTGTCGCCAACCACATCAAATAGTGGTACGTAGGACCCAAGATTGAATAAGTGAAGGGCCGTGAGGTCGTGTCTGAGTAGCCACTCTTCTTTATACAAGGCTTTCCAGAATTTTTCCCGTCTTTTGACCGATTGGACCTCCGGACAAATCTCCTTAAAGCGTCTGGGGGTAAGCGGTAACAAAGCTTCTTATTTCTTCCGGCTCAAAGACTTATATTGAACCTGACTGATCTTTTCCGCAACGGCACAGGGCAACCAATCGTCAGCCACAGTTTCCATAAGCGTTGACTCGGAGGTGGTGTAGGAGTGTTTCGATTATCTGCCATGGGCTGATGCCAGGGCCCTGACACTGGCTAGAGTTTGATACTTATTCATATTAAGTTTTGTGGAAGGCTAGTTAAGTGCTTCTGCGCTTAGTCCTTTCTCAGACGTGTCAAGTAAAATGACAACGCGTTTTCTGATGTGACACACGTCAGTCGTGTGGAAAGAGTCCTCGAAAGCGGATCTCGCTAGACCGTCATTCTTTGCGGTGAATCGAATATATTATGGAATTGATACCAAACCCATACTACAGTAAGGTATTAGAGAGTAGTATTCTGGGTGTCGAGGTCTTAATTTTCTTATTGATTTTACGGCCACTTCGATTTTCATATCTATTACCAGGTGCGCATACTCCAGACGGAAAACTATGTGGAACAGAAAGATTTTTGTTAATGGTGTCTATCTGACAGTATGTTCTGAGATATTGTTGAGGTCCCGTTTCTCACACTGGAAGTGCGCTTTTCGAACCAATAACCTGGATAATTGTTACGTACCGTTTCTGGTTTGGACGAAAACTGAAACCAACCGCCGTGCATAATAAAAACCTGCACATGATAATAGCATTGGGCCAATAGAATGATGGTTCTCAGGGTATCTGCATGTTTCCTCGGAACTTAAACGAAGTTGAACCAATCCAGAAAATCCCGCAGATTCTGTCACGTGAGCTGTACATATGATCATGGCAAGATTTCCTTTTGCGACGAGAACCTATTCGTTATTAGAACAGTTTCTATAGCTTGTTTTGGAGACTAGGGGCTTCTTAAGAAAATCACAGAGCTGTAAGTATTCAAAAGGTTGCGGGCTTATCGTGATGACAAGGATTCAAGCGTTATTACACTGACGGAACCCGCCCCCTTTCATGCTTTACCATCAGTCTTGTAGCACATCTTTCACTTTGATCTACAGAACTGCCCCCTTGAACAATCAATAGACGGCTTGGCTTACCACGACTCAAAAATCATTGATTCTTCAAGCCGTGGTACCGTGGTCAGTGAAGAACACAAGATAGGAAGAAAAAGACCAGTTAGGAAAATCACTTTCGACTGGCAAATGAGGACCATGTAGGAGTGCGCGTTCTCCTTCATAGAAAATATGCACGGCGGTCGGATCCAGTATTCGTCCAAAGCAAGTTTGGTACGTACCATAAAGGATTGCTATCTCTGTTGTTTGCCATTATTTTGCTTTTAGAGAGCTGACTCGGTATGGCTGTAGGTGATTCATCGAAACTCGGCTTCTTAGATACATCAAGCAAACAATAAAAACATTCTGTAAACTTTTCGCGGAAATTACATTTCAGAGAGCTGTCTCAAATACTACTTGCGCAAGTGAGTCCCGACCAGGATCGGTGTTGTTAGTTAAGGTGATATTGACTGTATTGTGGGATATTATGACTCCATAAAACTTTTGGATCATATCAATATTATATCATATGTTAATTATTAATTATTTTATGGGCGAAATATCAACTATCGAAATGTCTCATAATACTTTCATGATATACTCGTCCTCAATGAAGGTGACACCAGCGATTCCATGCACCCCAGTGAGGCCAAAAAAATTCGAAATATAGTACTCAGAGGGGCTCTTTACGCTCGTGCCTTGTGTTCTTCCTCCATATCGAATGCTTACTAACTGCTGCAATTCACGAAGCAGATTTTTCAGACTTACTACCGTTCTACATACAAATTGTGCGGAGCTTAACCTAGCCCCTGAGAAACCCGCCCCATTAGGATAGCAAAATATATTAACAATGTTAATGATTATATTATAGATACGCACATTACTTTTTGGCAATATTAGAATTAATATCATAGTCATATTAAATTATATTATATCATCATGCGAATATAAGATATTACGCGCAGAAAACCAATGACTAACAACACTGACCAGGATCAGATACATATACAAACATTAGGCCAGATGCTGCTCACTTCACCAAACACCCAACCTGGTGTACTTTTTGAGACCCCGAGCATCCCACAAAATCTGAAGCAAAATTTCATTTGTAACAAGAAAAATCTCACGTTCAGTTGACTGCCTTCAACACGACTCCAGAATCTACACACATTTCAATCATGTCCGCTCTACTACATTCCGAACCCGACGATTCCTCGGGTAATACTTCAGCAAATTCAGACTCTAATCAGGAATTTGAGCCTCCCACAGAAGAAAAAGTGCCCCTTTCTACATCGATCATGTTTAAACGGGTATCCGAAACCGTACAGCCGGCGAAAGTGACGAAAGTGGCGATCCGGCTTCTGGCTATAGGTTCCACGCCGGCCATCCAGCCGTCTGCTTTCAATATTGCCGAAACACAAACCGTGGCCACGATCCTGAGTTTTTTGGTAAAAAAACTACGACTAAAAACAATTCACATATACGTGCTGAACTCATTTCAACCAACGCCGGATGAAAAAATAGGACAGTTGCACGCAATGTTTGCTACGAGCGGCGTGTTAAACTTCAACTACTGCGAGAGCGTTGCATTCGGTTAGTCCCGTTCATTCGTTTTGAAATCACTTTTAATGGTACATATACATAAGACTATCAAAGACTAAAAAACGAGGACCCGAGTCCACGGGTATCACGGTCTGACGAAATCAAGCTAAAACACGGGTGTAGAACAATTCAAAA
>JAKTUB010000433.1:0-21588 GCA_030556465.1 Metschnikowia picachoensis | reverse complement strand
CCGATCATCAACCCAGCCGCTTCGCATCAAAGCCAGCTGTGAAGTCCGCAAGCCTTGCCTGCCCCCCTCTCATTCCACGAGTCTCACCTCTTCGAAGTCCAGAAAATTTAAGCCTCTCATTAGGGAGATGCTTGTAAAGTAATCTTAAATGAGTGCGTTCTAAAGAGATTTGAGAGAGAACCCGCTGCTCAACGGAATGGAAGGTTCCAATGATCGTTGTCGCTAAGCAGTTGGCCAATCCTTTTTTCCCTTAAATACTCAAACGATGATGCTTCTACTTGAGTAGCAAGACGGGGTTTTACCTTGCTTTCAGAATAACGCCTACGGCACACGCACAGCCTTTGGAGCAGATTCGAGAGACATGTCCGGCATATAATTGCGTAAACTCAGCGTATAGATCCGTAAAAGCCAGCGTATAGATGCGTAAAAACGTTTGGTAAAATTTACTGCGTATTTACGCCGTAAACAGCACCCGTGCACCAGTATTCGTAACGTAAAAAGCGAAAAAACGTTACGGCGTAAAAACGCGCGTTTTTACGGCGTAAGTACGCTGGGCACTTTGTACAACACTGACGGGCGTACAATGGGCTAGAGCAGCATCTGTTGGTTTTTAGGGTCCCAGGTACAGGACTAAATCGAGTATGGACACGACCCGCTGAGCCAGCAGTCGCGCAGTGAAATTCTTTTCACAGCAGAAAAAGTTGGAACGTCTTTGACTTTTATTTCAAGCTTAAAATAGTATAGATAATACCCACAAGTGCATTAGGTAAATAGCAACCAGAGCTGAAGCACTTTCCAGACATCGTCTCACTTTGTATCGACACCAGTGTAACCGCATTTGACACGGTGTTGCATGTAATCCAACAGCATCATGGCAATTCCGAGCGGTTAATCCCCGCGGTTGATGATGACATCGCTCATATCCGAGAAGAGAGTAAATCCTTTTGTAGATAACATGATACGCATCACGAAGCCTCACTGTTCGACGTTTTCCTTCGTAAAATGAATCTTTGCTGTCACGTTTTTCAAATATGTATATGGCAACCATATGTCGCCATAAAAGCAGCTTTTGCGTAAGACATTTTGTTGGTTGGAAATATTCGCTTGGGTAAACAGAGTAGAAGCTTTTGTTGTTCGCGAGATCCACTGTAACCAACGTCTTTCAAATAGGGTACTATCGCGTATTATTCATAGGCATTTACAACACTACCCTGTCAACACTCCAGTATACTGAACCAGTCGCGTGTGAAATACTTCTCATCGAATCAAGAATGTTTCCATCAGCAGCAAAACGGGTGAGATGAAAGTTTGTCCTGTTAAGCCCACTGATCAACTCAATCGAGAAAGTTGAAAAGTGAGTTCTACTTTCTTTTCAGGCTCTGCTTACAGCGGCACTCTTGCGACAATTCTCTTATCGTTGTGTATTAGCAACTCTATCTTATTTCGCCAGTCTTGAACGTGATCATTATGCAGTTTATTTCAATTTGTAGAACAACTTTGGTGCGACACAGTCATTGATACAATGCTGCAAGTGAAAGAACTCTTCAACGCAATCTTCCTTGTATGCCTTGTGTGCGTAGTCCTCCTCCTCTTGTTCCTTCTTCACTCTCTCGACACATTCTTGGAAGTGATGTAAGTAACCGTGACAGGCCTCAGACTTCTCACACTCCTCGCGCATTTCATCAAGAGGGTCCTTTGTTTCATCTTCATCCTCTTCGTCTTCGTCCTCATTGTCCTCATCGTCCTCATCATCATCCTCGTCTTCTGCCTCGTTGCTACCTTCACTCTCCTCCTCCTCTTCTTTATCTTTTTCTCCGTCCTCAAGCTGAACTTCGGACTTCTCTGGCGACTCACTCAGAGAATTCTTCTCGTGAGTGTTTGATGGCTGGTTTTGTTAGTATGATTACTCTCAGATTCTGTGAGCATCGAGTATGGGAACGTTTTCAGTATATGACGAGCTCAGAGCTGGAAAACCTTATACCCCCTGCCTTAAGAGACGTTCCAGAGATGAATGATATCGATTAAAAGAAAAGTCCGTATACTATGTCCTCGTGGTGTACTTCTCAGGTCCGTCTTCGAGGCCATCAGAGCTCTCTCCATACTTTTGATTGCAAAAGTAATTCACTCAGAATTGAAAAGAGGTTGTAGTGACAACCATGATGATAGGTACTGTGGTTTTTAGCTGCCTCTTGTCTCGTTCCAAGTAGAAATTGTTTAGTGGCTCTGGTCAAACATGTTACTCTGAACCTATATGAATTCGACGTGAGCGGCTGGTATATGAGGCCGATAATGTAGAATTTAACATACCTCGTCTGCAAAAGCGACTGGAAAAGTCGACTCAATAAGGTCTTTTAAAAACGACATGTTGAATTTGTATGTGCTAAACGAAAGCGTTAGGTTATGGAAATTTGCCCAGACCTTAAAATACCTTCACACAAGTTGTCAAACGTGCGACGAACTATTGGTCAAAATTACGAGTCTCGGTACGCGCACGACTCATAACAGGCTGCTGATTGTTTTCGAGTGCAACTCTTTACTGAACTGTTTGTGTAAGGTCAAGATGGCCAAAAACCAGCATTGAAAGCTTGAGTAATGTATTCGTCCACTACTTTCATGCTTGATAGCATAGCCTCGCATGTGTTCTGACTAAAAGAACGCGTGGTATGCGCAAGCACTTGAATTTACCCTCATTTCCGCTTTCGCGTTCTATAGGCATATCTCTCTGAGGAAAGAGAGCACGGCGATGAGGATGTTGGCACTTTTTGTGAAAGTCGAAAGAGAGCTTTTCCCGTGCTCTATCTAATGCAAAAGACTTTTTGGCCACGCCTGCCATGTCCGCGCCTTGTGAATCTTTATTCTCCCGATTGAGTGATGTGGTAACAAAAAAAACGAAACCGCTTGAGCTCAAACACAATTAAAAATTTGGCAGTTCTCAAATCCCTAGGCGTGATATTAGATGGGCCTGAGACAATCTTCGACGAAGAAGACGAGGTGGTGGAAGTTGGCGAAGGTGAAGGAACCACTGATCGCCTACAGGACATAGAATCGGTTGGGCAAAGTGATCATGACTGTAACGACGACGATGATGACCTGTGGGGAATTCTTGGAACAGTTTAAACTCAGGCCGCTAAATACTCACGAAATAAGTTTCAAAGGCTAGAAACAAGAGACGTAGACTGCGAATCTTGACTGATGCATGTGTGTGAAAAACAATGTAGCATATCAAATGAGACCCGTGCAAAGCTTAGGGACTTGACATTTCTACTAAGTAGCAAATAAATTTCATCATTGATTTTCACTGAACATTGTGTCTTCGGTGGGATGGGGAGCATGTGACGTGCAACGACACTCAATTGAGGAAACGCTGACATCAACGAACACCCCATACCTCATATAATCCGTAAATCTACGACAAAGGACATCTAACAAACGGTCGGCTTCAACAACTATATTAGAAATTTTAGGTTACATGCTTAAGAAGAAGCAGCAGGAGCATCGACAACGTCCATTTGCTTGGCCTTCTTAATGACCTTGTCGTTGTGCTTCTTGCCCATGATACCACCACCCCAGTGCTTTCTGGAGTCCTCGTACTTCTCGATGAAGTTGGCGTTGATGGTAGAGATCAACTTGGCCAAGTCTGCCTCGTCAGCAGCAGCAACCTCAGTCAAGGCAGCAACGGAAGAGGTCTTCTTGTGAACCAAGGTTCCCAATCTAGCCTTACCCTTGACAATGGCGTATGGGACACCCATCTTTCTGCACAAAGCTGGCAAGAAGATGACCAACTCAATTGGGTCAACATCGTTGGCGATCAATACCAACTTGGCCTTCTTGTTCTCGATAAGAGAGACAACGTGGTTCAAACCATACTTGACAACGACTGGCTTAGAAGAGACATCGAATGCCTTCTTGCCCTCAGCAATAGCGGCAGCCTCCTTGGTCAATCTGTCTTTCTTCTCGGCAGAAGTCTCAGGTCTGTACTTGTTGAACAACTTGAAGGTCTGGGTGGCGGTGTTCTTGTCCAAGGTGTTCTGAAACTGAGCAATTGCAGGTGGAACCTTCAATCTCATGTTCAAGATCTTCTTCTGTCTCTGCAATCTGACATATTGAGGCCATTTCACAAATCTGGTCAAGTTTCTCTTTGGCTGAATGCTCTGCCCAATACCGTAGTTCTTAGGAGTAGTCTCGAACAATGGGTTCTCTGGGGTCTTGGAGGAGTCAGACTTGGCAGCCAATGGGGCTGGAGCGACCTTCTTTCCTTTTGGAGCCATTTTGATGTGTTGTTAGCGAGGAAACAGAGGATGTTCGATCGCAAGTCTTCGCCATTTTTTTTTTTCTTCACACCACCGCTCGCGCACTCTGGTATGAATGTACGGATGTAGGTGTCACATTTGCATCTCCCTCTGTGCACACTCAAACCGCGCTAAGTGAGCATCTCTTTATCACGTGATGATGGTGACTGTCATTTCTCCTCATTTGCAGCCGTTCCGGTGTCGAGGTAACAGGCCTGATGTGAGCAAATCATACATGTCTTGAAGCTCTGTGAGCCAGAGCTCATCTTTTGACCCACTAGTATACTTCCTACCACTTCAAAAATGCACTTCATGATATTATGCCAATTATTTATCTGTCATACTCGCGGGCGAGTTTTTGGAGCGGTTGAATCTATGTTATGTACGAACTTCGCTGAGCTCTTAGATTGCATTGTGGAGGAGAAAGTCCTGGCCCCTAAACCTGAACCTAAAATGAGACCGATACCTGCCGCATATTTTGCCAACATTTCAAAGTATGTTGTAAGTAAGTCCTACCCAATGTGTGCGATGAGCCAATCCCTAAGCAAGCAGATATTACAAGCCTACCCGCCGGCTTCATGAAGTTTTTGTGCGCTGCCACGGCATATTTTGGTCTGTTTTTCACGGTATGAGGTTTTTCTGCTCTCATTATTCAAGCAAATGTAGGTTTCTGAGTTGATAGTTGTTCTCGGGCACAAATCACTGCGTGGAAGCAAGATGATGGAGTCCCGCGATTTGTCCCTTGACATTTCAGAGATCCTATTAAGTCCGTGTTCTGCATTGAACAGCTTGAATAAAGGGTGGCAGACTAGAACTTCCACGTCATCTGATCTATTGGTAGAACATACTGGTCGATTCTTGTGCTGCATTCAAGCGCATAGCGTTTTAGAAAGTTATAATTTATGCGGAACTCTCTGTTTCTTGCCCTTGCCCTGATTAGATTTGTTTCATTTTTTGTATATCGCTTGCGGCAAAAGATCCAAGCTCTTTGTTAGAATTCTCATCGAGAGAATCATAGTACATTGTCGGAATAGAGTCATTTGCTTGAAATGCATCCGTAATATCCTCTTGGCTATCAGAGCGGAGTGAATAGCTGGTGAAAAAGGCCAGAGATGCCTGCCAAATACTCAAATTAGAAACCTTCGGAGATGCGTAAACAAATCTATACCCAAGCGGTGGGTTTGCCGGTTATAAATGCGAGCTTGCCAAAAGACAAAAGCCTTTCAAGTAGTGGCTTCAGCGATACGGCAGCAATCGAAGAGATCAGTACCGTCGACAGAAGTGCACCCTGTCTGCAAATTGTCGGGTTCCGTGTGTAATAGTTTGACATAGTAGTACACGCGCACGAGGTGCTGCTGACGATATAGACTCATACGAAATATCAAGTTCGATGTCAGCTTCAGAGTCGGATGAATGGTTCTCACTGTCTGAAGCATCGAGGGGATCCGGAGGTGATTTCATACAGGGAGGTCTTCAGCCCGCTTTGATGTTTGAGTTTCGTAGCTTTTTTGTGACCTTCATTCTTTTCATAGGTGATGACATCATATTATGTTTCACCTGTGTATCAACTGATTGTTTATGAGCCACCTTAATAAATGGTCTCTTGTCGAAGTTCAATCCTTTTCTGTATGATGATGAGACTAGATGAGGCCATTGGGTTGCCGTGTAGGACGAAGGCTTAATCTCTAATCCGTTAATATGCGTGAGCGCCGAAGAAAGTCAAACATTCCGGAAATTGCTTTGCGGCACGGGTCTGCCCAAAATAGTTGCAGCCTTATTGCAGCCCGATTAGCAATCTAGTCAGGAGAAGCATTCATACACAATCTATTGTACGTCCTTTGTTTTCATCTTGTAAAATCTCTGAACCTCGGGAGGACAACTGGATGTGTCTTGTGGACACAGCTCATCTCGATCTCAAGTTATGGCTCCTTATATGCCGCAATGCGCCTTCCGTTGAAGCTCCGCAAGTTTGCAGGACGCTTAAAAAAGAAAGTGTGCACAGAGCAATGAAGATTTGTCACGTGATAGCAAAGATAGGATAGTCGGTGTTTGCACACCGGCTCATCCGGGTGAAAAGAACTTCTCACCCTGTTCTCGCTGGACCTAGTCTCTTCTTCTCTTTAAGGGTCTAGCCATAGTAGTCAACTAGGTCCTAAGTACATAAATACTTGAAACAGATAACTTAACAGTTGAAAAGATTGCGCAACGAGAAAAAAGGCCCCGGATTGCTCATAAGCGGCCCTGATTCCACGCGCTCAAATTGTTGTTGAATGCGGTGCTGCGCCTTCCGTACGAGCCACACTGTGTGTTGTGAGTTGGGTTCGAAAGGCTATTTGGAAACAGCGCTCATCTCGTAATCAAAGTCATCAAGTTCCATTTCCTGAGCGGCAAGTTGGCTATAGCTTGTTGAAGGAGGCCCCACCCTGTGGTTTTCAAATAATCTGTCAATATTTTCAAGCTCGACGCCTTTGGTCTCTGGATATACGGTGATCACGGTAATCACGGATATTATGCAGCTTGTGGCAGGAAGCAAGTACATGACCCAGCCTATACGCTCCTGTAATACGGGTGTGAGCTGACCAACAATGTAGTTCGCGAGCCAGTTGGAAGCCGTAGAAAGCGAGACGCCTTTCGATCTGACCGCCAAAGGGTGCACCTCGGGGGGTACAAGGAAACCAACGGGACCCCAGCTGTAGCCGAACGAGGCATTATAAACAATCACCAAAAAAGCCACGAGTAGCGGCGTCGAAGCAACATTTATATACATGACGAACGCGATTGATAACAAGCAAATGCCCATCGAAAGGCCACCGCTAATCAAAATAGGTTTCCTTCCCCATTTATCAACCAAGAACCAAGGTGGAATGGTGCTGAGAAGATAAACAAAAGCATTTATACCCGTCATCAAAAGAGCTTTACTATCAGTAAAGCCAGCTTGTTCGAATACCATAGGTGCATAGTATGATATGATGTTGATGCCGTTGAGTTGCGCGAAAGCCAAGGCAGAGCATGCAATAAATATACGAAGCCTGTAGTTGCGAAAAAGGTGATTCCATGATCTTTCATGTTTGGGTGTTTTTATCCTCTCGTTCAAGATAGAATTTTTAATCAAAAAAAATTCTTTCTCTGCTTTCTCTTCGTCTGGATCGTCATGGTATAAGAGACAAAGCACGTGAAACCCACGTTCATCGTCATCAACGTCCAAAAGCCAACGTGGACTTTCCACAACAAAAACTCCTCCCACGAGTAGTAATGCACCTAGAATTACCTGTATGAACAAAGGCAATCGCCACGAAAGATTTGCTGCGAACAGGTGAGGGTTTTCTCTGGCGTCGCTGACATCCTGAATGAAGTAACAAAAGTAGTCCACCCAAACACTCAAAAAATATCCGCTGATATTTCCTGTGAACTCGCCACAGACAAGCTTACCTCTTTCCTCAACTGGAGAGATTTCACATTGGTACAGTGGAACTACTGTGGACAAAACGCCCACACCGAAACCACTGAAAACTCGCCCTGTGCCAAAGACCCAAAGATTCGCAGCAAACGTCTGAAGTGTCCCGCCGACAATAAAGACAATTGTTCCCAAAAGTATCGTTTTTTTTCGGCCAATTTTCTCCAGTATCAGTGAGACTAGCAAAGATGATATCATGGCGCCAATCTCTAAAATGGATATCACAAGACCAATCTCGGTAGCCGAGGGATTACGAAAATACTCTTGAAATGTAACAAAAGTTAATATTCCAGAGCAAACTCCTTGTTCGTAACCGAATAAAGATACAAACAAAGATACAAAAGCTGACGTGAAATAGACCAATTTTTGTCCCTTAAACTTCCGCTTGTTGGTATAGATCCTGGCGTTAAAGTTAACATGATCGTAGGCATTCCCAAAGCTGTCTTTGTGGCTGCCAGCAATTTCAGACGATTGCCGAAGACGGGCGCTCTCTGTGTGGTCCATGATGTTCCAGTCTGCGAAATCGTCGTCCTTCGGGGATATGTCAGGGACGGTATTGGGATGTCCAATGATAGGCTCGACAAAAGGATTGTTTCGATTATCGGTTGCAAACGTCAATGTGCTTTCTGTGGGTATTGTATGTGATGATCCAGTCACCATTTCACTGTCCTCACTATCTGAAGTGAAAGGCAGTGTGAGTGGTTGTTGTGTCCAGTCCACCATGTGTTCCTCGAAGCCTATTGAACTACCGGTATTATGACGCTGTTCGTAAGCTGCCATTTTAGCTTTTTTAATGGATTTTGTGAAGCCTCAATGTAAATTACCGCCTGTCAAGGTATTTGCTACGCACTATCGTTAGGTGTGTGGAAACCGTGGGCCCGCAGTCGGCAGGGAATCTCACCGTATCTCGCGTGTATGATAAGCAATGCCCCACATTTGGGCTTTCACTTCGCACTCGTGGGATAACGAGAGCGGGTGCAAAATATAGAAAGTATCGAGTTGCAAATACATTCAGTAGCTCTGCATATATATACAAAAACAGGGGTAGAAGAAATGCTTCCGCAGAGGATTGTTTTTTGATTGAATATATCAGGAACTTCTCCGAGGCTGGTGTATCAAACCAGCTCGAGTCCACACGAGATGCAGCCTCCCGAGAAGAGTCTCCTCCAAGAGCTGTACCTCCCTCTTGGGAGATGTTAGTAGAGGTGCTGTTAGCAGCGGTTGTACGTAGGCCTAGAGACTTGTATCATGACGTGGTTTTAGTCATGTGATAGCTGTCTCGCCTCTCTCACGTGGTTTAATTAAAGCACAGCCTCAGGGGGTGCTTTAATGTAGTATATGAAGTCCTATCCCTGTATTGCTTATAGTTTTAAATTGGATCACACCCCTGAGTTTCATCTAAGGTACATCTTTTCTTGACTGTACTAACTTCATATACCAACCTCTAAAGTCTGATACCACTGAACCAACAACTATCAAAGATCTTGTGGAATGCTTTCGTAAGTTTAGCTTCCGTCTGGAGACTTACTCTATCAATGGGGATAGTCGCACGGCAACAAGGTCACCTTATGTAGGGCTAAAAATTATGCACGTGTCAAAAAGAACCGATCGAGACAACCTCAGACATAAATTGACCTTTAGAGGCCGTACCGGGCACATTAGAAACTCACATCTTTTCCTGGTAGCTACAATGAGTAGTTTCATGATTACTCTATGGGCGTCTGGTGGCAACGGCAACCCCAACCGCGTTGGCGCATGCGTTTGCTCATTTAGATCTTTGAATATGTGGCCGCGTATGGAGTGTTGACGAACCCCATGGTACTGATGACTTCATTAACATTCAGTCGTTCGATGCAATCAAAGATTGGTGAAATTGCATAAATTTCAAAACACATAAATAGCTGTGTCTCTTGTTCTAGTGCTATATATGAAAATTCGTCTTTAATGCACTTTCGATGAATTTAGGCAGCTTTTCTTTTAATATAGCTTTCGATGTAAAATGCTGCGAATAACATGGTCAATGGTGTCAAGTATGCAACGTTGATCAACAAAGGCAACACTTGGTCCGATGTATTGATGCACCCGCTAAATTTCTGACCAGTTACATCGCTGTACCACACAAAAGCGTGGAATATGGCTAACGACCCGCCCAATACAAACTGTGAAATCTGCATGGATGTCAAAGCCCTTTTGATGAATGTTGGCACACGAATTTTCAAGCAGGCCAAAGTGAAATAGAAATACATCAAAGAATGTATGAAGGAATTGAACACAACAAATATCCAGATGGGTGGACTTTGATATCTAATGCCACTCCACATGCACATCATGGCTCCGGCGTGATGGTAGCTTTGCAAGAGACTGGAAGGTCTCCCTTTCAATAAGATTATGATTGTGTCAACGACCTCGTAGAACTTCGAGATGTAAAACCACCAGCCAAAGAGAGCCAAATTTTTGTTTCCAGAACTCTGCTGAAAAACTCCACTCTCCAAGTCGCATACAGCGTGAATGAAGTTGACTAATATGCTCTCTGAATTAGTCTTGAGTTGAATTTGACTGATAGTTCTTGAGAATGAGTTCAACATGCCTATGAAAGTCCATACTGAATAGATGCAAAGGAATACGTTGTGCAAAAGAACAAAGAGTTTGAAAAGTACAAACGTTGCGATCTTATATGGCGCAGGCTTCAATCTTTTCATCTCCTTATCGCTCAACTTTTCGCCCTCCTTGTCACTCAAATTGGCCTTTCTGAATTGCCGTCTCACCACAATTGGATTCATGAAATGCACCGATGTAAAGTAGAGAATGGCAATTGTCAATGGCGTGGAAACTTTCATAGATGCAAAAAAGAACTTGACTAGCTTTTCATTTTGAAAAGGCGAGGGCGGGACCCGTGTGTCGAACATTGGGATACTCCATAGTGAAGAGTCGGGTAAGCCGAAAGAAACAGACATGTTGCTTTGTTGAATAATCTCTTCGATCGGTAAGTCTCGTGTATTTGTATTGACATCACCGGCTACAAATTTTGGGTGCACTCCAGTCGCCGCGGTTGAGCTTGTTTGACTCTTCGTCTGAAAAATAAATCACTTATATACCCTAGTATATATATATATTAATTCCTCACAAAGTCGACGTATAATATTTCCGAAAGGTTGCTCCCGAAGCTTTCAATCAACAGTTAGAATGCCAATCGGGTCGTTCACGGACCACCGTTAACGGCTCATCAAAAGATAATGTTGGGGAAATCTGCATATAATACGGCAATATAATCAGCATCCAGAAGACGTGATGAAATTTGGGGTCGCCTCGGCTTGGTATTTCTTGGCGAATGTTTATATGCATGCACGTCAAGGGGATCCGAAAGGTCCGTGCAGCGAAAGCCCTCCATTGAACAGGTTTTCATCCGTCGTGTATTAGCCAGCTTGATAAAATTAGGTTTACAAAATATTTGTGCAACATTCAAAAAGATGAGGGGTTACGCCATTTGCTGAGTTACGGCCGCGCTTTATCGCGATGATTGATTTTTAAACTCGGGATCTGCTTGGTGAGATTTTCCGAGTGCTGATTGGTAATCACTTTTAGAGTGTTTTTGCTGCTTTTACGAGGCGAGCCGCTATTACAAGGACTCCAGGATTGTGACTGAGACGCTTTCTGTGGAGAAAGATGAAGTGATTTCAGAGGCGACTTGTGAGGCGATTTTGAGTGAGATTTGCGCGGACTCTTCTTTGTCAGCGAAATGACGTCGTCAACGAGTGTAATTGGCATGTAGTCTAAGTCTCGATTGCCAAGTACCTTGACATTCGTCAGCATCAAATACTTTGTCAATTGTGAAATGGCTATTCCACGGAAATTGTCGGAATATGAGCTCAAGATAATTCTGCAAATTCTCCCGTGCTTCGGTGATGTAGATACGCAGTCCTCGACAGTCATTTCCACCTCGAGAATTAGCTTAAACGGCAAGATGATGATCTCTCTGAAATCTTCTGAATCGACACAATCCGCGAAAGCCTTGCGGCCACAAGCAACTTCAAGTTCTGTGGACTTTGGTAGAAGACTAGCCAACTTCTCCGCGCACAAACGAGCATGATCGTCGTTTCCTTTGATGTTAATGAGATAAGTGCTTCTACCTGCAAAATCACCGATCGTTCTGGGGAAGTCAACGTGTGCGCTGAACTCCTTTTCCAAGTCCATCACGAATTGTAAGTCAAACTTCATTCCTCGAATGAGCAAAGTGTAATGGCTTTTGAGAAGCCTGACTTGGGCACCATTGTATACAAACGAGATCTCATTAGAAGTGAAAGGGGTGTTTTGCCAGCATTGCTGCACCAATTGATCAATTTCGTATTTCACGAGCATGATGTTTTTCAGATTCTTCATTGGGCATTTTATCAATACATTATTCTTTCTCTTGAAGTTGAAGAAAATAGGTTCTTTGGCATTCGATAAAGCGGAGTCCAAAATCGTCTCGTTTCTCGAGAATTGGATAAACACGTTGTACTTTTTCATAATGGATTGGATGGTGGACCCTGCATTCCCAATGATACTCTTGTGAAAAACTTCCGGTATGTTGAACCGAACCTCCGCCGGAAGCTCCAGTTCTAGGAGACACATAGTGCCCATTAAAAGACCAAAAGCAGTAGATACCTGTCTGTTTTTGATTCCTGCTTTCACGGGCACTCTCAGACAGATGGTAAAGTTGAAGTCATTCAACCTTTGAAAATGAATTGAAGGTACATTGCATAACAGACTTAGAATTTTCATAATCTTGCCATTTTTCTTGCCGCTCATGAACTCCTTTTGGTCGTTAGCAACCTCCATTTCCACACATAGTTCAAGTTCTCTGTCATTGACCAACCTAAAAAAGAAGAGATGATTTTCAAGATCTGAGACAAGCTCTTTCAACACAGCGCGGATCTCAGCTCGACTCCCTATGATACACATTCCTTGATCGTTATACGAAAGGACACACGTCTTTTTCAAGTCGACTATGCTGATCAAATAAAGCTCCAAGTCTGGCATCGAAGGCCTTCGTGTGAATTTGATGTCTAACTGGTAAAAGAGACAAGTTAGAGCATTCAAGTCTGTTGCGGCCTCCTGCACGGATGCAGCAGTCTGACCCTGTACTATGATTTTCTGAGTCTGTGAACCACAATAAGCGGCCTTACGGGCGCAGGTATTATGTTTCAACATAATAGAATGAATGCTTCTCTGATTATAAAGAGCGATCAACTCGAATTTGGCTTTGCTGATTATGACCTCTTGAGTAAACAACCTAGATCCTCGATCCGAATTTGGCTCATGTATGAAATGCAAATCCGACAATCTTTTTTTTGCGAAAGAAATCTCTGACATCCTCTTACTTGTCAACCAAATTGACATCGTTTTGCTCTCGTTGGCCTTTTGACACGCCGAGATTTGATCCGCAAAATAGGGAGGATAAATTTTGACCTTCAGCTCTCGCATAAGCTCAACTAGATTAGACATCCCAAACCCACCTAAACCTGGGAGAATAGACAACGAGAATTGTAAACGATCAACAAAGTGTCTCTTCAAAATAGTGTCCACGAGTACGTTGACGTGTATCTCAGCACGTTTAACTTGGTCGGTGTCTCCTAAGAGGTAAATGAATGTGCCGTGTGATTTGGCAGAAAACCCATGAAAGTTCGAATCATAATTTGATATCAAAATTTCAACTCCAAAGCGCAAAGATGCCGATTCGATCAGCTGAAAGAACTCCGGGGATATTCTTTCAAAGTCCGCTTGGGCTAAAGCAACTTTAGCGTAGCTGACTCTTCTGTAAGCCTTCAAAAGCTCTGATTTTGAATTGTTCACGAACGTGTCACTTCCATTTATACTGATTGTTATGAGTTGATCACCAAGTTGGGGTTCAATTAACTTTATGTGATTCGTGTCTGATACGCCATTATGATTTAACATCTGTGCTGTTTGCCTTAGGTCGCTTATATTATCGATCACCCTGATACTCTCTTGCGGATGTCGATCTAGAACATTATAAGGGATAAGCGCCCTCGACCATTCCAGTTTATTTTTCCAGAGACCGATGTTTGATTCAAAAATACCTCGGTCTGAGTTCACTAGGCACGTATACTCTAGCGAAAAGACGATGAGGCCTGAATCCATGGGAGCGCGGGGTTTTGGGTTGAAAACGTTGTTGATTAGTTATGGGTACCTGTGTGAGGCAGGTTCTTTGAGACAATAAAAAGAAGATCGATGAGCCAGTACGATCAAGAATTAACTTTTATGTTCCGGTGTTGCGTTAAAGCCAGCTCTTCCAAGACTACAAGACTTCCGCATCGGGAGAAATTCTAAATACTCATGCACGCACATTTTAGCCCGAGCGAGCGAGCGAGCACCGAGAAGAACGGTGCGCGTTGTGCAAAATGCTGAGTCTTTTGCAATAAATAAGCATGCAATCATTGTTCATAATTTTGAGAAAGGTCCTCTCAAATTCTCTTGGTATCCCATACGTAGACCATTTCATCCCATCCCGTCGTGGCAGCCCAACCAGGTTCGCCCCAAAGGCTGTAATCACACCCGATTACAAACTCACGATGTTTCCTCATTGCTCCCTTGCATCCGCTGGCCTTGCTATTGAGGAACCTTGCCCGCTCGTCGGACTGGTCATTCCAAACCCGTGCAGACATATCGTATGAGGCACTGAGAAGTTCCTTCCCGCTATGGGGTGACCATGTCACTTTTCTCACAGCAAATTCGTGTCCCAAAAGCTCGTTCAAAGGCGTAGGCCCACGCATGTGATAAGCTGGCATAGGCAGATGCAGGTTGGGCAGGTCTATCTTAGTGATCATACGAAGGTCCCATACTCGCACGGCTTTGTCTGTGCCTGAAGAAGCAATCACCGAGGGCTTGTACTTATTCCAGTCACATGACAAGCACTCGAGGCCACCATGTGCCACGAAGTCAAGCTGAAGCGGTTTCGGTGCACGAATATCCCAAATGTGCACATGGGATGCCCCGGTGCAACTTATGACTATCATTGGAGAGTGTGGGGAAAATGCCGCATTGTATATGCATCTAGTGGTGTCGACCTGGCCTGGTGGGCTCGTATGCGAGATTGGCACAGTCGGCTTGGCCGTCGTCGCCACGCTCGATGCGATCGTAGTGTAGTCGAGTTCCGGACTCAACGTTAGGAGTGATTGTTGTCGGTTCGGCGCCCACACCCTTATTGTTCCATCCCATGACAGTGTGACAAAATTCACCTTATCCACGAGATTCCAATTGACCGAAAAAACCTCACGTTGGTGCTCCTTATAATTCATGACCGGGAATTGAGGCACAGTCAAGTCAAAAAGCTTGACTGTGCCATCCCCCGACGCGGTGGCGACTTGGTTTTCATGTACTTCGCTCCATGCTAGGTCAAAAAGTCCGTCCTGTGTTTCCCATGCAATATCTTTTCGGATCTGGCCTGTGCTGTCGATCCCTAATATGAATAATTTTCCGTTACCTACTAGCCCATAGTTGGCTGCGGTTGCCACGGCCAACTTGTTGTCAAAGAAAGGTGAGTATCCCACGCCGTAGCCGTTGTATCCGACTGTTCTATACGAAAGCATAAAGAACCTTTCTTTCGCGGCCAGTTGAATATTTAAGTATGGACCAGTGTTGTTCAAAAGGATCGATTTCGCATTACGCCGACAGCGTTTTTACGTATCGTATTAACGCCGTAGCGTAAAATTGAGATTACGTTACGGAAACGCCAGCCTCCAGCGTAACGTAACGTTGTAACGTTAAAGCAATTTTACGCCATGTATGCAGTATTTTAGAACATATGTAGGACTTCAATTTGCCCGAATGGGCGAGATCTCATGGTGTGGGTCAGTGTTGCGCATTACGACGCGTAATACGAAACTTTACGAATTACGTGGTGATGACCCCTACGTAATCGTTAAACGTATTACGCTTACGATTTTGCGTGGTGAAAATACGAAAACGTAAATGCGTATTACGCTACTTTTCGTAATACGAAATCGTTTTTTTTTGAGTAAATCGTATTCTCTAAATTACGCAAAAAATGAATGAGATTACGCAAAATACAATCGATTTGTGACAGGCGCATGCTACAGGATTTTGGCGAATCTTTAAGTCCGGTTTTTCTTTCAAGTCTTGCAATTCATCCACTGATAAAGATGTTCATTAAAAAAATATATATACGCAAATTCAGCATATCATAATCCATCTTTCCATCTGTGTGATGGTACTTCATACCAAAGTAAAAGAGTTTTCACTCGTCAAGTAGTATACAAACTGAATTGTTTTCATTCGAGTCAACTTCCATCTCAACATCGTCGCTCTCACTCATTTCTTGAGTGATTTGTGAACACAGTTCTGCATCATCAACAAAGGACTCGTCATCAGAATCCACACCCAGCTCGATATCATCAGGCCCAATTTTTTTTACCATATCCTTGACGACTGCTAACATTTTCGTCGTGGCTGGGTACAGCTTGTTTCTCTTCTTTGTGACTATATCGCCGAGGATTGAAAAAAGGGACTCTGCCGTTGCTGACATGGCTGGGATAGCCAAAATGTCTTTCGCGACTTGAAAAAGGATAGGATTCCTCCCCTTCTTAGTGCGATAAAAGTCAACGACTTCTGCATTTTTTTTTCCTCCTTGAGATAGGTCTCAATCTCGTTCGCCTCCACCCTGATGGCTTTATACTTCTTGAGATGCCGGAAGTTCACACTAGCCCTCATGGTGCTTGAGATGCCTTTCAGAATCTCTCCCAGTTTTTGTCTGTCTTCCCCATAATAAAGCTTATAAAGCTGGTAAATAGCTTCTAACTTTTTCTTGGTGTTACTTGACAATATCTGCGGAAAACGCTTCTCTGTTTCGAAATAACTGAGTTTATAGCTGGGATCGAGAACGGTGGCAATTAGCATTATGGCAACGGAAGGAGTATTGTCCCGCAAAAGAAGGAGTGTTGTTCAGCGTGACTTGTGGTGCTTGTCTCTGCAACATTTTTTTGAAAAGTTGCATCGGTCAAACATTTGTGTTTTTGAATCAATTACCGGGTCGCAGGCGATTTGCGCAAAGAATACATCTTCCTGTTATCACGAGGAATTCTACACTGACTTGTTTGTGCTGAAGCCGTACCCTTATATAATACTCTTTTCACGAAGATCAATAGATGACAATACTAATGTTGGGTTTGCGCACTTGATGAATTCTGATAGTCATATACAGAAATCCCTCTAGATAGCCATTTGAAAGGCAACTCAAGTCTGCCGTTTGCGGTAAAGATGGCATGTGTAGCACACGTGCGGCAAAGCGCCTGTGCCAGGACTGACATTGTGCAAACACATTACGAAAACGTTATGAAAAAAACGAAAACGTATTACGAACATTAACGAAATCACCTTACGATTTACGAAACGAAGGCCCCACCGTAATCGTATTTCGTAATAAGAAATACGCCATTTTTTACGACGTAATGTCGTTTTTCGTATTACGATTTACGAAGAAAAACGCCAGTGCGCAACACTGGTGTGGGTGCGGGTGCAGGGATCGATAGACAATCTAGCCGGCGTATGTAATAAATGCTACACGGCCATAAAAGCCATATTGACCCCTTGAGTTATGGATAGTGTGAGCTTTCACATTGAGGCGACTTTAAAGATTGATTATTGGAAGAGTGCCCCATTCCTTTTGTGCCTTAGCTAGCCAGCCTTCCAGGCTAGGTACTCACAATCCTGCTATGTCTGCTTGTTCGTCATTCAGCTCAGTGTATGAAGCATTATAATGGAGGTGTGGAATTTTTGAAGGACATAGCCCCGCTACACTTCGGAGATGGGGTGTAAAGTAGTAGCCTAGGTCATACGTGAGAGATATATTAGCCTACCTGCTTGAGTGCAACTCATCTGCGGTGTCGTGATAAGCGGTACTCTTTCTGGGTTAAGGTTCGGATACTCCATGCAAGACAAACACATGTTGCTTACTCACTCTTGATATAAGTTCCGGGCGCATAACCATGACTAAAGGACCCATTACACAAAGAAAGCCAGATTGAAGCTATAAAAATCCACGTATGAGCATACGAGCAGTACAAAAAGAAGTATGAGGATATCACAGACATATGCACAATAGTTGATGACAATTCCACCTCAGTGCGTGCAGCGAAATATGTTTTTGGATTTGGGTTTGCAAAATGAGCAAGTCTAGACATATATTTCAGAGAGCCTCAAGAGCCAGATCAGGATGCCATGGCCTTCTACATAAGTCGCGAGACAATTTACTCTATACACTGTCATATGGCCAGACTATTTTTCTGTTCCAGCAATGTCAGTACCCGCAGAATCACTCTTTTCTCGTGTTGATGACATTGTTACAAGAAAGAGATATTGCCTTCTGCCAGGGTCAATCAAGATGATGGCAATACTCAAATCGTAAGGTGCTGTTGATATTGAGGTGAGTACTGATGAGGAACTAGAGGCCTAAGAGGAAGCGGAAGGGGACACCTACAGTAGTAAGGTTGGAGTTGATGACGGATTACTTTTGATCGACTACAGTGAGTTTGCAGAAGAAGACACTGATGAACTTGAATTGTTAGCACAAGCTATAGCTGTATGAGAAAAATAAAGTTCATATCTAGCTCAAATTTCGAGTTGTTCGATTTTTTTAATATATGTTATTCTATTTCGAGCGTAAAAACGCTGAAAGTTACTTACGGAGACAAAAATCCCAGCGTATTGTAACGTGTTACGGAAACGTTGCAACGTTTCTCATTACGCATCGATTTTTACGTTACGGGCGCGACTACGCTCGATTGAACATCAGTGGTCTGGACCAGTGAAGGAATTATCTGCATTTTGCGCGAAGAATTATCTGGTTTTTTGAGATAATATGAGATAATATGAGATAATATGAGATAATATCTCAAATATCCAGATAACTCAGTCAAAAATAACCTTTATAATTATTTCAGATATTTGAGCAATATCTCAGATAATTTGAGATAATTTGAGATAATTTGAGATAATTTGAGATAATTTGAGATAACTGTAACAAATTTCTGAGGACTTAGCACCGCCCTTATCACTGTTAGGTAGGAGACATAGACGGAAGCCAGACCGCGAGCGCCGCGATTGGAGCCAGCTCTCAGAGCCTCTGCTGCGACGACGCCTTTTTGCCCACCTCTGCTGCACATAGTGCAAAATACCCTCGTCCATCGGATAGGGCTCCGAAAAGTGTGTTCTATGTCCTATAGCGAGGTCCAACTGAATCAACCAAAAAAAAAAATAAAAAAAAAATGGAAAGAGAAAAAAAGACATCCAACACCTCAGATCAACGTGAGCGGAAGACTTGCATTAGTCGAAATTTACTGAGCCGCAAAAGCCCTTTTATATGAAATTAATGGTCAAACTCGCCGTTTTTATCAAAATGAGATCGCAGCTAGACTGATTCTGGGGGCGTCTGTCGGGGTTTTATAAATGGCATTCAGGTGAAACTTGCGAAAGCTTGACAACTCGGGGTGCCTTGATGTTCACAGAAACGCGAAAATCAAATATCAAACGTCTTCGTATCCAAAAACTTGATGATGTTATGATTCTGGTGAGCAATATCTGAAATATGCAATAACCCGAACGAAATCAAATCACCCGCAAGAAGAGACGCCTTTTGTTGCGAGTACTTAAGGTAATCGAAGTCGTCATCGGTTGAGGTAATGGCTTCTTCTTCTGGAGCGCTAGACTCCGGAGCGATATTCAAAGACTCAATTCCGGTGGAATATTCGTACTTTCCCGCCACACCTTGCTCGGATGAAGCTGTCATGATATCGTCCATCGGGTCCTTGGGAGGTCCGCTTTGAATGAGACCCCACACAAGCCAAAAAATTTGAACAGTAGCACGCCAATATACAATCTCATTATACATTTTTTTCATTTCATACTCGGTCAAAACATCAATACCGTCCTTTCTCGCGTCAAAGTGAGACTTTGTTTTCAAGTTTGATGAGGGAAACTGAAAATTATACTCCACATACGACTTGAGTAAGTTTAACTGCTCGGATTGAGACGGATATTTGTCTTCATGAATATAATAAGGCTGTTTTTCGTCATGATAATCAGACATCCACTCTGAAAAATGATCAGCAATATCGAATGCCGGAAAATTTGCTCCTGAGTATTCAAAGTCAATGACTGCCAAGTCTGCATCTTTCTTCTTGTTCGTGCTGAGTGCAGATGATTCAGGGTCCGTTTGAACCATCTCCTTGGGATCGAACGTGCTCTTGATGAGTAAATTGCCGTATTGAGTATCGTTGTGACAGAAGCGGTAGTTGTCGGAGAAAGAATCTTGTTCGTACTTGAAAAAGAGCCAGTCTCTATAAGTAAATACCAAGGACCGGAATTTGGCCCAAGGCATTAGCAAGGTCTCCTCGATGATTCTTTCTGGTATCGACTGAAGCATAGACTGTTCAAAAAGCGCAACCCATTTCATTATCTGCAACCATGCCTGTGGAAATTCCGACATCCGATCGTTTTCATCTAGCTTGATATTGTAATGTAAATCCTTCATTCTGCGGCCAAGGATCTGAGAAATCACCGGATCCCTAATCTCTTCCTTCCCCAAGGTGACAAACCCTTCAAGAAACTGCTCAAAGCGACCATTTCCAAATATACCCAAAAGCTTTGGGCCAATTCTGTTGGCCGAAAGTTTAATTAACGTTTCCAATTCAGAGTCTCGGTCAATAAGATTATCTACATTCTTACCGTACACCCGTAAAAGCAACAGAGGCGGTTGCATATGCGACTCGGCGTCTTTGTACTCAATCTTATATATAGAATTTGTCAATGCTCCCAGAATTCGAGAGATTAAGATGTTTTCAGGCGAAAGGAACACTTTGCGCCATTTCGAAATTTTCAAGGCACGGATAAGACCGATCAATTCCTGCTTGAAAAAGTCAAGAGGCAAGGAATTATCCAAATTCAAACTCATTGTGGGTACCGTTTTTTCGCTGGCAGAGTCAATTGGCGTGGGCGTGATCACTAACCGGTTTATGGAGCTTGAGGAGAGTGAGCGCTTAGAACCACTCAAGGATGGTCGTCTGGAGGAAGAAGTGGAACGAGAATTGGCCGTTGAGTTTCTGGTTCGCGATCTTGAGCGGGACCGGCTCAGATGAACCAGTGAATGTATGACGTCCATCTTTTGCGCTTGACTTGTATTTGGGCGCAAATAGTGAAAGTTGTAATTAGTGGTTCTGTAAGGTTGGGGATCGGGCATGATCGCGTGCGACTCATAGCACTGATAGCACGCCCTGATTCGAGGAGGCACGGGTGTAGACACACAGTCTGTCATGGTGTTGGTTTCTAAGGGTGACGCAGATGGTTGAGGCACGACTAGCGAGAGTGCGCGACCACTGTGAGAAAATTTTTCTCCTCAGCGGAAGAAAAGACCTCTTCTTCCTTTAAGCGTCAGATAGACTATATAAAATAGATAAAGTCCTCCCTCGCTATAAGACAGATCATCTTAGCACACACTTTTCGGAGCCCTTTTCGAGGTACGAGGGAAAAAATCACTATGTGCAGGACATCTGAGTGTTGTAACGTGGTCGTGGATCAGTGTTGTACAAAGTGCCCAGCGTACTTACGCCGTAAAAACGCGCGTTTTTACGCCGTAACGTTTTTTCGCTTTTTACGTTACGAATACTGGTGCACGGGTGCTGTTTACGGCGTAAATACGCAGTAAATTTTACCAAACGTTTTTACGCATCTATACGCTGGCTTTTACGGATCTATACGCTGAGTTTACGCAATTATATGCCGGACATGTCTCTCGAATCTGCTCCAAAGGCTGTGCGTGTGCCGTAGGCGTTA